>JABASD010000152.1:0-113320 GCA_019776165.1 Pogonognathellus flavescens
AATACAGTCAATGGCGTGGTAAAACTAATTGCAGTTTTGTTATTATTGCAATGAAAATACTATGAGTCGTCGGGATGACGGCCCATCGGGCCGGGTTACCGCTAGTATTATATATCATTACATAGAAAAATAATTAAAACATACGAGTCCATGTTAAAACTATATGAAATACCATGAAAATTTATACACGGTCTTTTTAAGTTGGTAAGAAGAGTAATAATAATATTATTTATGTTAATATAATTTATTGCTTTATTTTAAAACGTCACAATAAAAAATTATATGAACGATGATTTGTTATTATATGAGTTTTTGCGCTAAGGAATTTTTTACAAATCTTACCCGGATGCAAGTGAAGTCAAAAAACCGTAGTTCGTGGGTTTAAAGTGTTAGATAAGTTTTCTTGGTGCTGAGACAGTCTTAGCAAATTTATCTTGTCGTCGAAATGCAGTCTGATGTGTTACTGACAACTCAACTCTTTTTCACTGAATGCAGATGCACGGAGTGTACTGAAGTGTCACTAAGATCCGGTCTACCCTACATATTATTATTACTTAAATATTAGTAGCCACTTTGTTTGTACACGTATGACATGGCACCTCTACCTATTCGTATTAAGGGAAAATTGATGCAGCCTTTTGGTGAGAAGCCTTTACGTCGTAGATGCAGAACATACTTTGTGTTCACAAATTTTGAGACTCACTGCGAAGAAGGAAATTGCACTTATTCCATCAATTGCCAAACTGGCAGTCTCATATACCTACTTGCACAGATTCATATGCATATAAATACATTGGAAAGGAAAACAAGGAAAGTTAGCGTTAACATGAACTGTATTAATAGTAAAGTCAACTATTTATACTCCCTTCAACTCAACCAACTCATCCCAATGCAAATGACACACATAGATATACCTATTCCCCCTAAAACATTTTTAAATCTACCATCTCTATTCACAATAAGCTAAATGTACTGAAACTCATTTGTATCGCTCATGCAGCTATAACCCTTATACTAATATATAATACCCACTCTGCAGATTTCATACGATAAAAATACTAACTACACTAACTAGCTGTGTAACAGTACCGTTCTTTGATCATACTAGAACCACGCACGCCCACTGTGGGCATGGTAATCAGTTCCAGTCAGTTTAACAGTTAAAGGCGGTTTTGCTTGAAATGACAAAGCGCTTATTGATCCAAGGCATTTTTCATTTGTTGCATTGTCGAACGCATCATAATTCATTCAATACTTTTGTTCCTGAATATTATTAATACTTATCACTCAACAACGTATGTGTATCTGGAAGTGCGTAGAGAATGGTACAGCGCATGTGTCAGTGTTACAGCCATGAATGCCAGTCTCAACTTTACTCATATTTATGTAGCAGAACATGGAAATATCACACACTATCCCATCCCATAGATTAAAAGCGTAAGTGTATAATGGCGCGGTAATACAAATTGCAGATTGCTGTGATTTCAATGAAAATGCGTTCATGTAATGAACGGGTTACCGCTATATTATAGCAATTAATTAAACTTTCCCCGTGCACGCATTCATAGCATGGAATCTTGGAAATCTATGACGAAATCTTGAATTTCTAATCAATGATACTTCAAAAATTATGATTTATCATTTCACCTTAAATAAATTCAATCGAATTATGTATTACGAAAGAGATTAAATTCCATTCCAACAATTAATTGTACATTTAAAAAATATGAGACGAAGTTGAATGTTTCTTTTGTTGTCTTATGTATTAAAACCTGTTCCAAGGATTCCAGTTTAAAAAGACATTAGAAAAAGTTGCACCATTTTAATCTTTAACTATAAACGTATTGTAGGTATTGAAAGGGACAGTGTTCCATATTCAACACCTATGTAAATATTGAAGGGGAAGTTTGTCGCTCCAAAAACAATTTAATTTATAAAGCATTTAATATTCCAGACTGTTTGCAGTGCACTGTGCAAACGAACATGTCATATTGCCTCATAATTCGCGACTGTTTGGAAAGAGCTACCTACTGAATGTGCATTTACTATATAGTGTCAGCAGTGTATCTATTGGAATAAACAACATTTCCCTGTTTTGTTAGCATTTGTAATGCACTGTTTTTATAATTTGCAGTATTATTGCTAATATGAAATATGCAACTTGGCTAAATCGGTTTTCGTACGTTCTGAATTTCGTTGGGAGTAGCTTCACACCATATTCTGTAGTATTAAAGTGCAATCAGGTTAGATACTCACACACGTGCGTGTATGTATAAAAACTACATGTAAACATTTTTTTCAGAGAATAACTAATGTACAACCTCAACTATATGCAACTCAAATCACTAAAACACTTGATACATATAGATTTCCAATGCAAGTATTTAGATTGTAACTGAAGTATTATTGTGGAAAAAGGTTGTTTTTATTAAATTATCATTTCACAAATGTTTTACGTATAGTTTGTTCACACTATGTCAAAAGCAGTTAAGTCATACATGATTTAAAGTTTTTCTGTGTGAGTCGGATTATGTTTCGTTGTAGGTATGCGTCCTGTGTTGTGTAAAGCTCATCCGACCTGTAACATTGTATAAGTGTACTAGTATTACACTCCTCCAAGACGTTCTGTTTCCTGTATATCCGTCCACATGCAAATTGAGGAGTAGTAGTGGAGTGACTAAAACCGAGTTTATATTTTTAGACTTGATCTATCACAAGGACCAATATTTTCGGCTTTTCCCCAGCTCCAGAAGGATATATCCGCAGTATGCATTTGTGATACACGACTCATACTCACACACCACCCTTTCCTTATTCTTCCATATCCTATTGCTCAAATGAGCCGGTAGGATGTAATGTAAATAGTTTAATGTACATGTTTTCGTATGTGTGTTTCATGTAGAGCTACCACTACTGCTATACCTACTGCAGCAAATAAACTGAGTAAAATCTCTGAAATAATGTGTAGGGGCATTATACTCACTATATGGTTCCACATGGTACAAACCTCCCTACAAACCATAATATGAACAATTGCCAAGTTGCAAATTGCAGTAAACCATTATGAAATAGTGTTAAATATACTTAGGTAAGGGTATTGGACGTGTATAGTGTGTAGTCGGTACTATTAGCACATCTGCAGGTTGACAAGTGACACATATAATCTTTCCCGTATATATATTGTGGGAATCTTACAATAATATTAGTGGCTATAGAGAGAGGTTGTTGGTAGTAACACTAAGACTGTTATTATTTTATGTAGTGTTGTTAACTTAAAAGCTAAGGCAGTTTGTTCTTCAGCTCTTTTAGCATAATAATATTGCATATATACAGAATAAACCTTTTATCTTAAACCTTACGTATTTACGGTGTAACACTATTTTCACATTACCTCCCATTATCCACATTTACTACAACTATTTGTTATATCAATATACGACTATACGCAGTATTAAATTGTTTGTGTGTCTATATACTTTTATGTAATGTGCTGTGCTAGCATTACCCTACATTATTATGCAGTAGTGTTACATAACAGTTCCTATATACACAAACTGTAATGTTATTTGCACTTATTATAGTTTGTATTGCTATGATGACGGCAGCGTATGATATATTCATATAATATAGAGAATCTCATTGGTAGGAAAGCTTAATCATACATATGGCCGTATAGCGGTACAGATTTGTTTATATTGTTATAGCGATGGATACGCGTACAAGTTATGCCGTGCATTGCTGTGCACAGTTTGCGTTTGGTATGTTGAAAAAGTTGATATCTTATAAAGTTTTTGCTATAAAGTGTTAATACACTGCGAGAGTAGACGGCTAATAGCTTAGCTGTGTTTGTAATTGCTATCCGCTCCTTTTCAACTCGAGTGGCGACTCGAAATCTCAAAAATGCAAACATTTCATTTGAGCGTTAAATTAGAAAAGCGACTAGCATACAATAGACAGATCTGCGGTTTGAAATATAGATGTTGGCTGTGTACACACTATTACGAGCAAAGCTTTCCGCCGAAATAAGTGTTTTTATAAATAGAAGTTCACACATGCACACACATTTTCTACTGCTCTGCATATATAGTTAAGAAAAGCAATTTCCATGCCGGAAAAGGTGTTTGTATATCCGTTTTAATTAACAGAAATTTAATAGCTTACAATTTAAACACAGGATATTATTACACACACAAAGTAATAATACTTAAAGAAATGGAAAATGCAAATAATATATTTCTTACTAAATAAACATAGAATCATAAATACAAACAAGCAGCTCGTATTTTCCAGCGGAAGTTTATATTTGATTTTATATGCATGTGCAATAAGTAAGTAGACACATTTCTGAACAAATGTATTCAGTGGCATAAACCTGCAAAGGTTAGTTAGTGAGTGCTGGGACTTTTAGAATAGCAGAAAGGATCGTAAAAATAGTAAGTGTCAAATCTCTATATATTTTGGTCAGTTTATGATTCCTGTTGAACACACTGTAAGCGTACGTAGATAGGTAGAGATATATACGTGCATACACCACATGGTTTTTTATATATAGGTAAGGCATGTATGGCATCCTGTATTCTGTATTCATACATACCTAGTATAAGCACGTGTATTTCTGAGATATATGTAGCACATTATTACTTGACAAGGTGTTTCTATGTGGAAAGTAGGTTTGAATTTATGTATTTGGAAGAAGTTTGGAATGGGCGAAATAAAAGAGTAAGTTCTCCTGGTGCACCTATAAAAGACAGAGAGATGGACACAGAGCGAAGAAATCTGGAGAGTTTTAAAAGTAAAAGTAGAGAGACATCGTGTTTTCTTTAGCAGACACATTGCTTTGCTACATACATCGAATGAGTTTAAGCTCAGCATGGAACATGTCTTGCTTACAAATCCAAGACTTGCTCTTTCTCTAACTCTCTACGTTTTCAGTGTAATACTCCATACTTCATCTGTCAACACTCATATTTGTCTTTGGCTGATAGCAGGCTTATTATCAAACTTACCTTCAACATGAGACATTTTCACAATCACTTTTTCATGCACACAATCCACACTTCACCAACCACCACCACATTATAAATACTTCCATACACAACACAACATAAGCCACCTTGGCACTACACGCAGCCATATCAATTCCACACAGGCATTATTATTTTGTAGCAAAGTAAGCTGTTGTAGTGGCATATAACATATTTTACACACAAAACGTCCTTTTCCCTCATGTATGCCTACTTATTTGTGTACAGCCAGGATAGCAAAGCATATTCATGTAAATATATATGTTAATGTAAATGTGTGTATGACTACCCAAGTCTATTTACCTTCTGGTATGGCTTGTAAGAAAATCATACTACAAAATATGTTTGGTGTGGTGAAGTTTTAGGTTTGGCTTGGTGTAGGTGTTTTCTTTCTGCTACATTTGCAAAATGACTTTCTTAGTATTTTCTTCGGCTCTCTGTTCTGCAAACTTCTTGCTAGCTAATACTGCGAACTTACTACTTAGTTTTTGTATCATTTCACACATGGTTGCTTAAGACGATACTTAATTCTGTTGCATAATATTTGTATCACGTTTATATATTCCAATGTAATATTGTTACTGTTACTTATTATAGGTACTATTTTATTACTAAATGCAAGTATTAGTAGGGCTTGTATACTGTTTCCTCTTGTTGCAAAAAATACGCAAAGTAAGAATAAATAGCACGCGACAAAGAGATACTTACGAAGATGAAAATAATATTATTTTTATAAATAGAAATGTGAGTTATGAAAACTATGAAAAGTTCTCGTAACTCTCACGGCGGATCACTCAGACAGATGCTGATAAATATACAGTAATTATTCACCAGGTATTATTTTTAGAACGCATCTTCTTACTACTTACTGTTACTATAAAAGCAACTGTGTGAGCTTCTCAAAGTGTTTCCATTCATATAGCGTCAAAATAGTTTTTAAGGCTGGAGCAAAATAGCAAATGTAGGAATTTATATTAAGAAAATAACTGTGTGTGCATAACTGCAAGAGAATTACACATGAATTATATAATAATGTAGTAATAGATTGTTTGTGTGTGTGATAGGTATATAGTATGTGGAAAGTAAGGTGCAATAACCGCAACCACCCTATTTTCCGGGGAGTAACAAGTTTCACTATTTGTCGACAAATTGTTTTCCTGGCCTTGGACTGATGTCATTTGCACGAGTGGAATTAATTTACTTTTGTAAGCGGAAGGAGCAACGTTTATGCTTCTATTAATGTTATAAGTAGATGAGATTAGTTACTTCTTGTGTGTTTGCAAGGAACTTTTAGTTTGGTATTTGAGTGCGTTTACGCTCATTACCAGCTGGTGCGAAGTCTTTTTACGGGTTTTCATCAATATGCATAAGTGTCAATTCAATAATAAATTACAGTCATGCAAACACTGCGTAATACCAAGATAAGAATTTCTATTTCACACACTAACACAGCGTGTAGTTCCTATACCGAATTGTTTTACAGCTCTCGTACCTTTACATCATGTTCATGTAAAAACTCTATGTAGTCTACAGCGTTTAAAACTTTTCTAATTTAATGTTTAACTCTTAATTGACCTATTTCACAGTTATAAACGTATACTATGACAGGACTATAACCTAATTCAGATTGAAAATAAGGACAGAATTTACAAAGTCAACCAAGTCCCCACATCAAACTATGAGGGCTACTTTCGTGGTTGATGACTCACTTTTTATGCATTTATGTTCAGATTGCATGCAAATTGTTTTCATAGATTGTATCATTTAGGTATGTCGCAGTTAAATTGTCATAAGCTGCGTTTCATGCCGTTTTATTTGCAACACAAATGTCAAAACTTTCTTGCTTGTCAAATGAAAGTGAAGGAAAGTTGTGCGTTTTCATTTTATTCCTTTACAGTTCAGTTTGTTTCGGTTTTCAACCGAGACCTAATTTCCCTGGAACCACAGAACTTGAGGTTTCAATAACAACGCCGTGGCTTTTATTGCACTCAACCCATGTACTTCTAAAACTAATTAGCAAATTGTATTTCAATCGTTAATCTTCACGCATCAAAGTTTTAAGGTTGCATTTGTCATCGTGCATTCATTGAAGCCTTAGTATGTTTTAAGTAAATTCTACAATTCCCTAAAAGTAATTTTGATGCGAAGAAATGACTTTAATATAATATGCCTGTTGCAAATCTTATAAAAGCTCATTGGATTTTCTCTCATCTCTTAAGTGCACACCATGATGGCATGTTGTAAGCGCCTACCAAAGTACGTGACTTAATTAAGCCATGCTATTCGTCATAATTGTAACTAACATGTACCTACTCAATCAAAGTCCTATTTAGTTCACTGACAAGATTTAATGAAGAACTGGATTTATCCTTATGGACTCTTAAATGCTCACCATGATGTCATGTAAACGGCTAACTCACTCAGTGAAGCCATCCATTATTTTTTTATAATTGTAGCCATGTGCCTACTCAATCAACGTCCCATTTAACTTAAAATAAGTGAATAGTAACTCGGTTTAAACATTGAAATTGTTATGCAATTTCATTTAACATCGTTATATTGTGTGGTAGACTCCTACACACATTACCTACAGAGGAATGAGTATTAATTAAGTAATTCTATAAGGACCTACATTAGAACATTCCATGCAGTAGTGAAATTCAGACAATTTCAGAAAACTGGCTAGTAAATTCATTAATGCCAGTACTAGTACTGTTAATGAAATAACCAAGATTCAAACCTGGTAAATGCTGTCTCTCTCAATGCTCTGCGTTTGATAATGCTTATTTCCATAAGACGTTCCAAGAAAATTACCTAAACTTTATTAGGTGTTGTAATGTTATTATATTGTAATGGGTATATATGTTGTAACGTTATTATATTGTAAAGGGTAGAGAACTAGAGTCAAATCATGTAACTTAATTATTTCATCCTTACATGCGACAATTCGTACCTGGTATAATTATCTTGCGTGTGTAATACCTAGTACTACACAAAACCTTGTAAAACATAATGAGCAATTTATTATACCTTGTCTACATTTCAAGCCAAATACTAAACAATATTGAAGTGAAATAGTTTCACAGTAGGAACTGGGATATTATGTCAGTAGGTGCTTTTGTTAGCAATAATGGAATTCAAATTGACAGGTAGGTATAGAGACAATTTCCGCATAAAGGAAGCACCTGTATAATTTCTCAACCAGCAAGCCATCAAAAATTCGTTTGATTTCAATCAGAATTATATTTCATTGAATCACAGCTTCTTATTGATACAATAGAATTATTACGTTTCGTGGTATTATAAATGTCCAGCATGCACAATGCCAATTGATGACGTACTGGTGAAATATCAAAGAACGACAAAAAGTAATGATTACATTTTAAGAGAAAATTTAAATCTAATTTTCTAGCAAACTTGACAATTCCTTTCCTTGGGATCCAATGTTTTAAGTTTCAACCACAAAAGAGAAATTTTTATTATAACTGAAATTCTCAAGTAACACAATATAGCTATATGAATTTTTGAAAGAATTAGCTTGCATAGTACAAATTATAAATTGTGAACAATATTTCTTCAATGAATTGATGTTCTAGTATCGAAGCATGAACGATTGAATCTCATTTTGGACTTGGCTAATGGGAATTTAAATACTAGACTAATCCGATGCACTTCATTCCTGACATTCAATGCAATCATTTGATAGAAAATGGAAGTAAATGGCGTAAGCAAATATAGACATTGACCACTTGCAGTTGCAATGTATCTAAAGGTGTCCTAATGCAACATTAAGTACTTTAGTTGGATTTGTGGGATTGACACGTTCATTTATTTACAAACAATCAAACTTAGAAAGGTTGGTCACAGCTAGAGTATTTTAGTCACGAACACTAAAGTGGCAAACCAATGCCAATAAATACTTTTATTTTCAGTTGCGTGCAAAATTGCAGAGTTAAGCATCTGACACGCAAAAACTATTTTGCTTCATTTCTCGTTGGCACTTAACTATAGAGGCATGCTTTTTTAACGAGAGATGGAATGAGACCCTGGACTGCCAGCTTATGAGAGCAAAAGTAAATATTTACTAATAAATTTCAATGAAGAGTTTTTTGTTTTATAAATTTTTGAAATGGACATAAACTGTTAATAATGAAAATACAACAAATTCGGTATTATACAAACTCCAAACAAATCTCTCCACGGACCGAGCTCTAAATTTTATAAACGTTGACACCTCTAAAATAACCCCATGCCGATTCACATACTTAGCATTATTGCTGCACTTTCTTATTTGACTAACTAAGCAAATATAGCAGGATTCTGGAAACACATATTAATCTTACTGTAGCTACATGACGTGACAAATAAAACGTAATAAGAGTTATCTCTGCCATTAGAATGTTGCTTTCTCCAAAATGTGCAGTTTACTTTTAGGCTTATTTTCCGTCTGCTATGTTCAATTAAGATGGTAGGAAATTATTAGCAAAGTGTGGAAATTTAAGGCATTAGACAGTTTCTCCACAACCGCAACACACTCTTGGGTGGGCTACTGAGACTTGCAAACTTGCATTTGTACATACTGTGAGCTTAAAGATTTTCATCTACACTTTGTTCTACTACCACTGATTATTGCATTATTGCAAACAATCAACACCGTGACACACATACTTCACTTTGTCGTGAACGATTGAGAAACAAATATTTTCCACCAGGTATACTCTAAGGTAACTATAATTACTTCTTTGGGACTTTATTTAAGCATAGAGATTTCTATTTAATTCATTACTTACTTTGCAAAATAAGCTCAAATTCATTTGCCGTCAACTAGATTACAATTACAGTAAATAAAGCTTCAAGTAAATAGAACCGCAGAATTACACTTCATGATACAGTTAATGTTTATACATAGCTACTGAGAAAGAACTCCGTGAATAAAATTTTCATTGGAATATCTCAAAATAAAGAAAGTATTACATTACACTATGCATTTTCATTTTAATCTCTGCTAACATAAAATTAATGTTCAATTATGATTATTTTTAATTGTATTTTCTGTACTGATATTATTATTAGGTGTGATAAATACTAATTTTTATTGTGTTTATGATAAAGTACCTCAATTTTGACACTAATAAATTAATAATTCTATAAAGTTCAGACATAAATATATTCAAACTCAAACTCATCATCAGACATATTTTTTGTTCAGTTTAAAATCTAAGAAGTCTAAATCTAAGTTCCTCCATTGGTTTTGTTCAGGCACGTACCCAGGATCGAAAGTTGGGGGGTGCTAGGCATAAAATGTGCAAAAAATTTAGACTGAAATGAGCCAGAAACACATTATTGCAATAATGAAGGCATATGACTTCACACATCAATTCCATTTAAAAATGTTATTTCCATTACGTGTTAGAAAAGCTTGATGTTTATGAATAAAACTGACAGTGGAAGCAATTCTATTAATTACTGTGCTGTGGTAAAAAACGTTTTCTCTCTGGTAACCGTAGTAGACAGAATACCCCAAAATGTCATATCAGTTTTTAACAGTGACTTACAACACTTGCGAGAATTGTAAAAAAATCTGGGTGTGTAAGTTTGTTAAAAATTACCAGCCAATTTCAATATTTTGCATTTTGAATTTTTTGTTCAAATTTTTTAACTCAAATTTAAAAAGTATAAATCTAAGTTCCTCCATTGGTTTCCTCAATGGTCATTATGAATTCACTTAACAATAATTCTTATTTAAATGTTCATTTTGTTTGCAACACCACACTCATATGGAATTCATCCTTCTGCATTTTCCAGTATAAAGTGATTGCAACATTTGACTTCATGAATCAATTTAATTTAAATTATATCCACTGGATATGAGCTAAAGGAGAAATATACATCCAAATTGTTAAAATGTCTGAATGAAGTAATAAAAATGTACAGAGTGGCTCCAGCATCATAAAACAAAATGGGTCGTCATCTTCTTTTTGGACAGAACCTAAGACTGAACATGACTTGCTTAAAAATTTGAATCTGTGTGTAACAGATCTCTTAAGCTAAAGACTACATCACATTTAGAGACTTTTAGTATTTATTTCACGAAACGTGTAATGAATCCGATTTGAAGAAGCACAATAAAGTTCTTCAGTTCCATTTTTCACTATTTAATGGTGGGTAGTAGTTAAACATTTTATTTTTCCTCTCATTTATTACACTCTTAGTTTTTGCTCGTAAAGAAGTCATTTCACAATCACAGGTTTGGTTTTACTGCGATAGCAATTTGGATTGTACTTAATTGACACAGACTAGTGACTGATTTGACGCCATTTCTCCCCGTGAATAAAAAGTTCAGTTTGCAGTTTATCAGTTGATCATTTGGTAACAAGTAGAAAAGTTTCCCCCATTACACAAAATCATTAACCTTAATGAATATTTAGCCAAGCGATAACTCCAAAACTAGTAAATCCCTAGAAAAATATTTTACCTGACCATGTTAATTTCTGTTTACTCTTCCAACCTGTCCATAAGTACGTAGGTGTATTTTATTATGAATAAATGAGTCCGATATTTAGAAACAGGAAGATTAATGAGAACGAAGATAATTCTAACGAGATTACCTAAGAGCTGAGCATTATAACACATTCTACCATTATAGAAGAAGATGCCATAGAAAACGTTTGAAACTAGCTTGAGTGTAGGATTCGAGATGAGAAGAGTGGCAAATAAATGTTAGTAGCGTAACCAGGCAATTGAAAGCAACAAAGCAGGCAATAATAATGAAGAAGTAATAGCAACAAGCCCCAGAGTCCTAGCACAGTTTTTGTTCGTCTACGTCCTAATAGCTAACAATAACATATAACAACTCAGTTCACAGTCAAATGAAAACAAGAGTGCGAATGCTTATAATTGTACTTGTATGTATGTAACGCAGAGAGTGACTGACTATGCAATGCAGCCAAGCAATAAGCCAAAGAAGAAGAAGAAGAAGAAGATGAGGAATCAGTAAGGGAAAGGAACATGAGGCTAGGTTAGGGGTAGGTGCTCGCAACCAAGGTCTCTCTTATATTCTTCTTCTTCTTCTTCCACAACTTTTGCTGCTGCTGCTGCCGCCACTGCCTTTACCACTCATTCGCTTTAACAGACTGAAGAAGAACAAGACTTCGCTCATCATTTTGAGTTCAGTTTCATATGAGCATTAAGACACAGAGTTCTTGTGCAGTCAAGTCGCAACGAGAAAGTGAATGACACGGAGTCGAGAAAAGCCAAGAAGACGAAACGAAATAGCGAAAGAAGGATTTTCATCATCAAAATACCTACCTGCCTCACTGGCTACTTACCTTTAACTTCTTTACGCCAACTTTACACAACTTCTTTGCTTATAATCATAATACTCTACTGCTTCATTATATTCTCATCTGTGTATATGTGCTTCAACTCTTTTTAGTTATATGCTGCTAACTTTTATATAAATTTATACACGTTCGCATAAATTCTATGCTTGTAGTATATAGTTAGTTATATGTGCACATGGTAAACCTGTAAGTTTTACCATAGTTTCTTTAGCATGTATACTAATTTCTATACACTTTCTGCCTCTTCATCATCTTCGAGTCTTCATCCACCGTTTGTGTATTTTATTTTGTATTTGTATACTACATAGGTACTTCAGTTTATTGCTTACGCGCTGTCCTAATAAATTATGGTATTATACACCTTGTTATGTTGTGCGTACTTCAGAAGAGCAACTTAACATTTAAATTGACCATGCCTTCGCACGAATCATCATCGTAATTTATTACGTAAGAAGTAAATAAGTGGTACTCTACATACTTGTGCCTCTGTCTATTAATAAATTCTTACTGTACCAAAGTTTTCTGATATTCTTTCATATTCATTATAGAGTAGAAGATAATACAGATATCTGAATTATTTATATCGATACTCCAATGAATATATTATACGTAAATATATGCGTGGTTCTTCATTTCGTAGTTAACGAGTTAATTATAGGTACAAGCATACTAATATGATTTTTTCTTAGGAATTTTTATTGACCAGCGTTACTAAAACTAAAGGCTTTGAAATTATTTAATACTGTAGATGTGTTATACTATGAAAAGAAAAAATTTATACTCTGAATTAATTTAACACTTATTTGTATGTGCTATATTAACTATATGAAGTAAAAAAATGAGAAGGCAATATATAGTTACGAATATTACATAGGCAAAATTGGTTTATTAGAGTAACGTAAATGTTTATATGGACAATGTATTGATTGAGTGTGCTCAACAAAAAATAAGTGGGTATGAGATTAATTTGTAGGTGTACATTTTTGAGTGGGATGTAGAACTAATACACAACGGAATTTCCAACTGAAAATCTGAGTAGCCACGCAGGGATTATAATATGAAGTGGATCGATGCTGAAAATATGATTTAAACAGCTAATTCCACAGCACTTGAGAAATGAACATACTTTCATCTTAACTTTCATTTCAGGTGTAATGGCTTTATGAATTTCCAACGAGATCCAAATATAGTGCACTTTAGTAGCTTATTGCATTTCTAGCAAAGTCAAAGCTCTCTTGTGGTTACGCTTTTTTGTACCTGGAATATTGTAGAACGTCGGTTAAAGTGACCTCTGAGAGTGTCTACCATTATGATGTCATTGAATACTTACGTTAGTCCAACAGTATTATTAAAGCTATTGTGGTTGCAAACGTTGTACAAAACATGACTGAACAAATACAATTAGTGAATACGAAAGTGGAATTTTATACCATACGTGCTTTACATATATTGTGTACACAACACACTTGTATCTGTGGAGTTACATTACGTTTGAACTTTGATGTACTCTTGCATGATACATAGTGTACGATACAAATAAAATTATGAACTTATTACAGATACAAAGGAACTTGTTATAATGTTGTACATCTATACCAGTTTATGATTTACTATTTTCGGTTTTGCGGTTTGGTTTGAATTATTTTCTCCAAAAGCAGCTAAGCAAACAATAATATGTACTTACAATTGCACAAAAAACTACCAGAGGGACTTTTATTGGTATATCGCCAAAAATATATATTACTAAAATAATGCCACTATTAACGCTTGAAACTAAGTACATCTCTGTAATATTCATCACAATGTTCTGCGTATAAATTTTAAGCATAAATTTACATAGAGAATAGAAAATAATTATTTACAGCTAATCATTAAACTAAAATTAATTGCACTGTACTTATAAGTTCAAATTTACGTTTGATCAAGCAAAACTGGTTAACTTATTCAGCCCAAGCTCATTGTAGAGTGAAACGAAAGTAGAAATTGCTTTTTGTGTGTCTATCAATGTGCATAATTTTGTTTTCCCATACCACATGTGTGACTTGAGTCCTAGAGTCTCCAGTCTCCATGGATAATAATTAATAGATGGTTGCTTACAGTAATGAGAAAGTAGGATGGGCTTAAGGTGATAGGTGAAATCCAATCAGAGATTTACACATTGTGGACAGAAATTTATAGGCTTCATAAGCTGAGCACCCCCTGAATTAGGCTGCGCATGTATGAAAATAAAATAAAGAATGATGACTTTGTTTTTGTTGCGAAGTTGTGTGGAAGGGAGAATTATGGATGGTGTGTTGAGTGATTGAGTCCGATGGGGCGTGTATTGCCCCCACCCCGTGGGAAAGATCGGAGTGACAGTTTATGCAGGTCAGTCAGTCATTGAGCAGTGTGTCAGTAGTCGTGTGACGTAAGACGGGCAGATGAACAGAGGGAAGACGCGGTGTAGCCATAAGAAGACGGCAGCAGGGAAGACAGTGGGAATCTCACAGGAGCACTAGAACTGACTGGCTGGTATTCTAAAGAGAAGGAAACGGTTGTGTATTATGAGGAGACGGGTAAAAGAAGGTTGATTGTGAGTAGTGAAGTGACTCGGTTCGTTCTGTTTTGGTTTTGGAACATGTTCGCAAGTTCCGTGTGCTTATGAGCAGTAGAGAGAGTTTGCTGGCTGTTGGCCTGACTCCGTCAGAAAGACTACGTCGGTAAATCAGGGTAAGACGAACAGAAATCGGGAGAGCAGTAACTAAGCAAGTAGTCGCGTTGACGGAACTCACAAGTGAATCAACCGAGCCGACTTGTTTCGTTGGATCACAACTTCATACAACAACCAACCGGAGATACGGATAATAGCAGAGGAGCAGCAGAACAGCTCCTCCGAGCAAAAAATCCCGGTTGTGGGTGCGGGACACACTCATCTTTCTTTCGTCTCAATTGAACCGTCTCAAATAAGTTCTGCAAATGTAACTTCATTGCTTTTACTCGCAGAGTAATTGTAACTAAAGTCCACTTAATCTAATTAGCAACAGTCTCAATACAAACCACCACATCAATGAATACAAACTGATCGAAAAGAGTCAACCGCCATTACCTACCCGTCCCCAGTCTAAAATCTCAATTTAAATCTCATCTCTGAAGACCTACTACCACTGACGTACTTTACCGTAGAACAAACGAAAGTGTGAAACTGGACCAATCAGTTCCATTCACATCCCGTTGAAGATCCTGTACATGAATTTGAGCATGGACTTGTCAGAAAAGAAAGAAGAAGAGCTAGTAGAAGGAAGAGAAGTCGCAAACGACAACAACTCTCCTCCTCCGCAAGAGGAAAGTTCCAATACAGAAGAAAATGAACCGGAAAGGCAAATAGAACCAGAAGCAGCAGCAACAGCAGGTTCAGTCAGTTTTCCTTTTATACATCGTTTGTCTGGGGATATCTAGGAAATATAGTTATATTGCTAAAATCTCGTTTTTACTTTAATTAACTTAAAAAGTAGTTATAGATACTCCTCTTCAAACACAACACTGTGTATACAACCAACTACATACAGCAAAAGTTCTGGGCCACCGTCCCTTTTAATAGCTAATGCATAATCGGGTAGTTGTAGTAGACGTAGACCAAAGCAAAGAAATACTACACAAAGTACACATTGCATTAGTGGTACGAATACATGCAGAAAAAAATCACGAAACACAGAGAGAGAGATGAAGAGAGAAAAAAGAGAAAAAACTTAAATACTCGTTGTGTATCCAAGTCGTATCTGTAGAGTCGATAGATGTAATAAGTCTCGTTCTATCTTTCGTATCTTTTATGTTGGTAATGAGATGAGGTTTGTGTTCATGTTGTTCCTAAGCTTAGCCGTTTATCTTGTACAGTGTACAATGATGATGTAGTTGTAGTAGCTAAGAGCCTGTCTCTCTCTCTCTCTCTCTCTGTGTTTTTCTACTAGCACCATAATAACACCACCATATACTATCTTGTGTGTATAATATACTCCTCTAGTCTTAATCCTAACTCTACAAGTCAAAAACCTACCTATCGTCTTATTCGCAGAGCAACCCTACCCACCTCTCTTCTTTCTAGTCGTTTAGTTTGTACCTTGTATCTGTTCTCTCACTCTGTGTGTAAATTCACACAAGTTTCTGTTACAACTTACACGACCATAGTTTTACTCTGGTTTAGAGAAGAGACGTAGAGTAGTTGGTAGTTTGCAGTCAAAAGGAACCCGAAGACGAAGAAGAAGAACGTAAGTGCAAGAGTTAAGCTTGGCATTGCATTGCATACTACAGAGCCTGTGAAAACACACAGTACTTCCACTTTACTAGAAAGAACGTGTATGTATGTCTCTCCATATATATAATGTAGTATAATGGTGAATGTATGTACGTGTGTGTGTGTACGTGTGTGTAAGTGTATTATGTAGCTTTCTGTCAGTCTCAGTCAGTCCGAGGTAGTGAGTGTGGAAGGAAGAGTTCTGCAATCTCCAATCCACGCGGTTCTTTCCTTTGCTTGTACTTAACTTGACTTTAATTGTATTTCATGAAATTATTTATTTCTCTTTCTATATATAATTTTATTATTATCACCACACTGCAGTTATTCCTACATAATTGTCGAGTTGCATTATTTCAGTCGTAAAAGAATTCATATAAGTGATCTTGCCTTCAGTCCTCTTAAATCGTCAAACACACAGTAATAATAATTTTCTCATGTTGACTTGAAATTGTATCCATCTGTGTATTATTACTATAGTATCGTACGAGTATTAATATAAATGATATGTTGGTTGGTATAAAAGTCGTAGTGGATCTTTGTAGGAGGATTTACCTAGTACAGATATGGTGTAGTGGTAAAAGTCTGTAGAAATCGGAGTGGAGGTTCTATACGACAAGTTTATTGTATCACCGTTGTTGCGTTGACCGCATACACTTAGAAAAGACATTGTGATTGATTTAATGCTGTTACTGAATTGAATACAAGTGAGACGACGACAACAGCAAATGTACATCGAGACTGTGTGTGTGAACTTGTGAACAGATAGCAGATAGGCAGATAGAATAGAACTTTAGTAGCTTTATTAAGTACTAACTTTATTAATTAATTAGTAAGTCCTAAGGGGGTGACCTAAACCTTCGTGACAGGTTCTTTCGTTCAGCTTTATTTGCGAAACGTGTAAGCACTGTCTGGATTTATACACGGATAGACTACAGTGAATTTATGTGTTTTCCCTAGATTAAAATAATACATTGGTTGATTTGAAATTTAATGAATTTTAGGGTTCGTTGTTTTATGTATCGTGGTTGTCAATTGGCGGCATGTGCAGTAACAAGTAGAAAAGAAAAGTGTAAAGAAATTCATTTTACTCTGTCAAATCAAGCTAACGAGGAGGATTCTGCCTGCAATAATATTGACAAAGATTTAATTGTACTTTATTATAGTTTTAACTATAAAACTTTGGACGCACGTTTCTCCAGTGTAATTTAAAATTATTACGGTTTAAAAGGATTTATGGAATAACAAATCTCAGTTTTCAAGACATACGTTCTGCCCTCATTTGTTTTCATTTTGTTATTTGTGTTGGTGCTAATTTGTTGAGTGGAAAAGTTTTGTGTTGTCTCATTTTGATCAATTGCTGGTTTGAGTTTTACTGAGTTGACTCTTTCTGCGGTTGATTTCTGTTAAGATCTTGATTATTTCTTGTAAACGATGATGAATTAAAGGAGCGTTGCAGTTTCTTATTTTCTTTGTTTGCGGAATTGGATTGCACAGAATTCTATTGAAATAATTTAATTGAGTGAGCGGTGCAGTTCAATATTGGTAGACCTATGTGAACAATTCTGCTTGGATTTATTTGAGTCCCTTTATGGGAAAAAGTGTAGAGACTAGTATTTACAGTAAATCAATTAAGATTACATTGAATGAGATCAAAAATTTGTTCGTTTTGTTAAGTGGTGGAAAATTTGTTTATTAAACGGGAGGTGACGTAGGGGAGGCAGCGACGGAAAGTCTTCAACCCGAAGATCCGATCGTTACGATGGCTGCCGGATCGGCGGATGCTTTCTCCGCCAATCCTTGTGGATTTCCCTGCTATGACCGTGAGTTGATCACAGCAGCGGCTGACAATTTATGGTCATCAAGTGTCGTAGCGACTGCTTCTACTGGAGCGTCCTGGGTTGACGAGGTACACAATAGTGATCCTCTCGAGAAAAGAGTTGATGATCTACGCAGAAAATTTCATCGGGGACGACAGCTGCAAATAAAGCATCTTCCCAGAGAAGTCACCGAAGAGGTCAGTATCATTCATCAATAATAATCTAAATTGCCAGTGCAACTAAAAGTTGCTTACCGACCAAAACTTTTTTTAAATATCCTTGAACATCATTAGTGTGCTCTGCGACTAAATCTAGAAAATACAGCTCATCTCATTCTCAGGCATGATAATTTTCATACACGTATTATGGAAATAACTACAACAGTTTGAAAAATGAGTTTTAGGCTTTCAAGCATATTTTTAACTTTTTAATAGAGTAAAAACATGCATACCATATAATACACCGGTAGGTCCAAATTTCAACTTGATATGAAAATGCCTAAGAAAAATAGTTTTTGTGTTTTATTTAATTGAGAATTACATGTGAAAAATGTTTACTGCAAAAATAATTTTTTACATCTAAAAATCTTCAAAGAGGAAATAATATTTACCAGACGCAAATTTTTATCATCTTTATTTCAGAATATTTTTTAGTCCAGTATGGATATTTTTCCTTTCCACTCTGAATTTGTGTAAAACTGACAGTTTAGATTTGATTCTCAAGAGAATTTAGAGCAGTATTTTGACAGTGTAAGTATATTCATTGTAAGTAATAAGTAATGTTAAACATCCATGCGAAAGTGTCTTAGGTACGTTGAAATGTTATGGTGATGTGATGATGTTGCGGATGGAAGATGTCAAGAAACTCGCACATTCGACCCTGTTTGCATATTACATTTGTATGAATTTACGTAGCAGTAGCTACTAGTACGTAGTTTATATGCTTATATAATACGTAGTTAGTTACGTACACCACACACACACACCGCTACGCCTACAAATGGAAAACATCATCTTAAAACTTTTCTTGTAGGAGTATTATTAGTTCTAGGTACCTGAAGAATATGCAACATGCCTTCTGAAACATGCAGGCACAAATACACTACCTTGCATTCAACCAACCTATATACAAATACTACACATGGCTATGCTTATTCTGCACATATCTTTTACACATGGAGCTATAAGACAGTAGCAGTAACAATTTTAATGGAATATTTTTCTTACTTAAGGACATCATAATTATCTTCGTGTGCAAAGATATTATGTCAGCGTCTACACTCCTCCTCTAACTCCGTCGTCTTTTTTGCGATTCAAATTTTAATTCTAAACAGTTAGGCTCACAAAAATTATTTATATAGTCATCATCGTCTTCATGGCATTCTTAAATAGGTGCGGTGAGACGCTTTAACATGTAAAGTGTGTACGTACTTACTATTACAGTTAGAGTGTCTACTAGATACAGTTAACAATGTTTGAGCTATACAGACGGTATTTAAAAGTATACCTCCCTCCTATATGTAATATAATATTTATCTAAAGCTCAAGTTGTCAATAATAGGGCTGTGGCATTATTATTACAATCTATGCGTGAGATAATTTTCTACGGAAAGCGTTTACTGGGAAATAGCTCCACATTTCAAAATGACGGCAATCTATTCATATATTTAAATATATTCATTCATTGTCAATGTTAGCTTCTAATGCTTGTCTGATTTGTGACAACCATTGATAAATGATAGACATCCTGATGAAGAATGGATGACAACAAGGAGATTCTCAGTATTATGCTCTGTTCTGTCATATTAGGAGAGTGCTTGGAAACACTCTCACAGTTATACTATTCCTTTCGTGTATTTTTTGGAAACATTGTGCTGTTTGTATAATTCAGACACTTCACACATGAAAAGTCTTTTTATTGCAGACGCTCTTTCAAAAGATTGAAATCAAAGAAGGTATTATTTAAATAATGTTTGCCGAGGTCCAGGGACTGCTTGTCGCCTTTTCACTTGTGAAAATATTTATCATATTGAACTTGCCATATGATTGCAAGTGAGTACATGCATCGACTCACATTATTTTCAACTTTCTATATAGTTATATATTCACGTTTATTATTTATATAACCAAGTCTGGTTAACTACATTTGACAGTATAATATGGCACAGAGCTACATATTTTATGTATTGAGAATTATTAATTCCATGCATGGCATAATGTCGCTATCTACGTTTTATGGTGCAGTTTGATGTTGCAATTCGTTTGATAATAACGGACGTCAATTCAAAACACGAAATATAATGTCCGCGTACATTGAATACATAGAATAGAAGAATATGTGACTTTTGCAAAGTTGAAGTGATACACAGTAAAATTCCCATTGAAGAGGGTAAAATGGTAAAATCCGTTTGCCGACTTGTCTACAGAAAATTCATTTTTATCATTCTGTACGTCTGTCGTGTGATTCTGTTGGAAACGTTCGAGTCTGTTTTGGGTGTTGCCTTTCACCCACATTATCCAAGTGACGTGAAAGAAGAGAGCCGTTGTCATTTCTGCTTTGGCTCCCTTCTCAAGAAATAATGGGCATGTCAGGTATCCTCAGCATGTATCGTCTTACACTTTATCAGAACTGACTGATGTGATTCATTTTGTGGTTCTTATTACTACTTCTGCAACGTATACCTTTACTACTCCTACATTTTATTCCTATATTTATGTCCGTCTTCATTCCTGCTTTACACGTCGTTTTTTTTATGGGGACAGAACCTATACCGTCAATGTTTCATTGCTTCCTTCAACCAACCACTCCAAGATCTGCACAAGGATCATCCTTTACTAAACAATATTTTTGTGGCGAATGCGTACAAGAAATATTATTACCAGTAGTTGTGTACGTATCAAGTGTAGTACTTTATTACACAGCTACACTCTAGCAACTATACATTATTATTATAATATAAGATGTATATGTACTACTTGCAATGTTAAATTGTGTACCAAATTACATCCGCTTCTGTCCAAAATCAGTATTGCACACTTGTTTAGGAATTCTTATCTGTTTTCCACTCATAAACAAATAAATGCGTCCACATTTCCTTTTCCTACGTGTCAAAATTTGTATATCATATTTTGCAATTAACTTTTATGAATAATATGTAGCCATATTATGTTTTATTGCATTTCTTATCGCACTGTTGTGATAGATAACTTCGTACATTAACAAGCATACTTGGAATTTTCATATCACCTTTAAAATCATCGTCGTATTACAGAGACATGTGAATATATAGACGGGACATGCAGCAGCAAAGAATATTTTGCTGTGCTTTTTACAGTTTTCAGCCTTCCCACTGAATTTGTATAAAGCTTATATTATATTATATTAATAATACAAGCTGTTGTTTGTTTGATTAATAAACCCTAGAGAGTCATTGTGCTACTCAATATTATGTGTGCATAACAAGCAAAAAAACTGCTGATGTTTCAAAATGTCATTCATTTTATGTTTAATGCTGGTGTATGCACAGCGGCTGTAAAAATAAGACGCTATATACAGAATACATTATCAGTATTATAGAAAAGCGTAGATATGAAATCAAAATTAAAGAGGAATGCCTAAGTAAATATTTGAATGATGATGGAGTATTATGGGATGACAAGGCACTATACAAATAACACCAGACAAAATACGACAAGCTATAATATATCCACACAATATACGGCGTAGGCGTAAGTCATCATCCTTCATACCCCAAGCCAGAGAGGAAGGAAGCATCTCGTTCTTAGTAGGTTTTATATTGTAATGGATGATAGGTATTCATATTGTACTTATTAAATGTATGTAAACAAAAAGAATGTCCAGTTGATTAATCAACAGGATAAAAATGATGATGAAGATAATGATATGCTGAATGTGACTCTGACTATGCTTCTATAATAATAATATCGTACTACACAAAAAAGTACACTTTAAATATTCCCCTTTGGACGCTGTACCTTTACGCGAAATGATAGAAACAAGTCACTCAAAAAGTTTATTCAGTTTTACAAGTATTAATCTTCATCGCAAGTCTTTTGGTGTATTGCTTTTATACCGTGCACAGATAAGGCACAGCAATGAACAAGAATTTTCACTGGTTTTTGCATATTATTAAAGAATCTCATCAAGCGTACAATTAACTGCGGCAGGAACAGACGAGTAAGAGAAATATACTTAATTTAAGAAGACAGAAAGAAAACATCATCATCATAGATAAGGAGCAAGAACTTTGAATTTATCCAAACATGCTTTGCCGGATAGAAAAGTTGAACTCACCTGAAGGCTGCAAATTCAACTTGTCTGTCTGTCGATTTGGGACAGAGACCGGTGTAGTTCCTCATCACTTGGAAAGAGTAGTAGAACAAGTATAGGTGCAATATTATCAACAGATTAGCTCTACGACCCTTGAAACTGACTTCAGTCTCTGCAGCAATCCTGGAAGCGTACTTTACTCAGTTTTTAATGGCAATATCACAATTAATTATTCAACAAAGAAAAGGAATTAAATAACATCTCTATGCTCATACTCATGCATTGTAGAATTGCATTCAAAATCTTTAATAAACTATGCATTAAGAAACCTGCTTAAATGTTACTACAGATTATATAACGCATTATTAGTATTTGTATAACTTAAATTCATAATACATAAATATCAAGTATTTGTATAACGAGAAGTGTATACGTACCTAATTATGTAAACACATTATATAGCACAATATGTGTGTATGAATGAAACAAGAACTATAGGATATAGTAGTAATGGCAGTAAATAAATACAGTTGTATAGTTAAAGTATGCAGAATATGTACAATGGTCCATTTACCATTTGCCATAAACACTTCTGCATCAGGTAAAAGAACATTGGAACGAACTTCGCCTTGTTTGTTATGGAACCTTAACGTGTTTGTACTTTGTACATTGCACTTCTTTTGCCTGTATGCTTTTCATGCTTAACAAATTTCCGTATAATTGCAGAAACCTGTTGACAATCTGTGACTGCAAGAGTGATAGGATTGATAAAAACTAAATTAAGTTCACGCTACTCCGAGAAAGGCTCCAAATCAATTTATTTAATTATTCATTTGATGTCATAATGTACTTGGCGACAAATAAAGAGCAGAGACTTTATATTTGAATAGTAAAAAGCAGTAGCGTTAGGCTTACTCTAAATGCGATTAACTTAATAATATGCATGTGGCAAAAAACATGGAAGAAAACAAAACGTGAAACTATTCAAATTACTTATGCCGTTAAAAAGCTTGACCATTTTCCTTCTCATATTTTTGCGTTATTAGGCAGATACGTCTTATTTTGTCTCACCGTTTCTTTCTTGTCAAAGTTGTTCATTAATTTTCGTACCCGTCTGGACTTGTTTGTGACGTTCCGGGAAATTCCACCTTTGTAATACAATGAATATTAAATCCCTACTACTGCTACACTCGAAGTTGTATCAGTACCTCCACCCAATGCATTTACATACAAAGTTCAGTTGTTATTTTAATGTCAATGGCATAATGCCTTTGAACGTTTTGCAGAACGACAAGCTGTTTTATGTTTGTAAAAAGGTTAAAAGCATTAAAATCAAGACTTGACTGCACAAATTCATTGCAGATAGTCAAGCTAGACTGACTTTATCTTAATATTTTTTGCTATTTGCTGGCTATACTGGAAAATAGCTATACTAATTGAATGTTTGTTATCATCTTGTTATGCCGCAGCCACTTAAACATCTATAGATTTTGAATATTGATTTAAGTCTTAATATTATACACATATCGATTTACTAATTAAAAAACTACCTTTTCAACTTTAACGAGTATTATGTCCATGCATTGGACTCTTACGTTGTAGGTACCTTATAATCTAGGCAACTGAGTATTTGGAGATTGAATTCTGTGCTTTACAAAATTCATTAGTTCTACAGTTGTTTCTCTCGTACAGATATAAGGAGAAAATCTCCACACGAGCCGACAAAATTTCTTGAGAAGAATTCTAAACTAAAAGCCGCTGTGAACATCATAAGAAGTAATAATATGAACATGCAGAGCTTAGCTTTATGTTTATATTACATTAAGCGAAAACTCTTTTAACTTTTCCACGAATCCCTTGAGCAGAATTCAAATAAAAGTCGAATGAGTTGAGGTGTAATGAGCACCACAGAAAAATATATAGACAAGGACTGCCTGAACATTTTGATGTAAAGTTTTTGGTGTAATGAATAGATTTATGTGGTGTGAAGAACTTACATCAAGTTCATGAAAAGGACTGAACTGATCTCAAGTCGAGCTGCTCTGCTCATTGTTCGCATGAAATGCCATGTAATGAAATTTCGAATGAATTCACTCGCAGAATTAGGAATCTTTGCATATACCACTCCATCATAGTACCTTTTCTTGCAGTACAGTCGTAGCAGAGCCTAATACCATTTAGAATCTGCGTTACACACAGTAGTACGCTTAAACTTATCACTGCATACACCTTACACCTAAAATTCCCACTCTCATCTGCACCTACACAATTGTACACTTCAACTATTTATAAATATATATAATTTACTTGGAGTTGGTGCTTCTTTGTATTCCACACATTACCTCAGTACATAATACACGAAAATATATCATACAACCTAGAATAATACTGCTGACAAGAATACGTAAACATATGCAGCGTTTACTTTGTGTGTCCTTTTATTTGCACATAGAATGTTGTATAATATATCAGACAACCACACCATTCCAGTTCGTCTTGTCTGGATTCTGTGGAATAAAAAACCATTCAACCTTTTCATACGTACAGTAAGCGTATAAGAAAATAATTGCATTGTGGGTGTGTAGACGTGATGAGGGTTGCGTTTTTAAGGGATCAGGAAGTTTATAAGGCAAACTCGTGTGGCAGCTCCAATAGTACAGCTATGAAATCTAAATCTGACATAATTACTCTATAGGACGATTATAATTTCTAATTTCTTAAATGTTTCGATTAGGTAAATAATCGTTGCTGTAGGCCTATTGTATAACATTTGCTTTTCCTCTCTAAAACGAAAGCAAAAAATGTGATTGATAGATAAGAGTGTTTAGTGATTTCATTAGTAATTTCCCAACAATTGTAGATAGTTAAATCGGTCAATAATTTTGCAATTAGAGTTTCTCATGGGTTAGTTGAATGAATTCATTGGGGAGGATTGAAAAGTGTACAGTTGAGTGTACACTCTCAGAACCTGGATGGACCTGTTTGTAAATGGGAGATGCGTCTGGAGAACAGTACAGCACAAAAAGACGGTCTTTAGGTATGATACCTGTGGAAGAATATGTTATTACACTCCACACATACATAATATGCATTTAGTAGATATACACATAGTATGAGCTAATATGTTCAGAAACGTATCTGTGTCTATGAACGTGTGTGTGTGTGTGTGATGGGAGTAGTAGTACATAGTTGAAGTGGGATTATCATCATCATTTTCTCATGAGGCCCAAAGCCCTGAAGGCACAATTTAATATTCTCTCTCGTTTCGATGGGGTCAGTGCGCTCTTCAAGGTGAGCCACAAGACATTGAATCCTCTTATTCTTTATTCCTATTCTTCTCATTCGTTTTTATCCCATCCTCTGTACTCTTATGAAGCAAAGAAGCCCAGCACTATATGTACTCTTCCCATTTAGTTAGTATCCTTCCTAAAGACTCCTCGCTGTACCGATACCAATACGAAACAAACTTCTTCAGTCAGTCACAGCAACTAAGTCTCGTCTTTTTCCTTCTTTCTTTGCGGGTTTCTCATTCTTCGCAATTCCTTTTCGCTCCCATTTGTTTCCATCTCCTGGGTGACCGTGCAGAACATCTCCTTCGTCTCTTCCTCTTCAGTTCAGCTCTTTCTCTTCGTCATCTTCGTTTTGTCGTCCTCCTGCTCTCTTCTTCTTCTTCTCAATCATTATAATACACTTGGTCCAAACACACCACCATCCCAATATGTATTCGCATCAATTACACAGAGAAAATAGTCTTCTGTAATCCATATGGTGGAGTCCTCCCAGCTACTTCGGTTCTTCCAATCAATCCTTTAGGTTTCTTTTGCTACATCTTGATTAACATGTTAGTAGCAATATTATGAAAGACATCTGGCCAGAAATAAATACGAAATTAGTATTTTCCCTGTCCGTTCATTTTCGTTTGCTCATTGCCAATTCTTTATTGCAATGCAATGAAACTTTCCTTCATATACAGATGGGTGTAAAAGTAGCAGTGGTTACTTTACATATAGGTACACTTATACAATCTTATGTATGTTTATGAACTTCTGAACAAGATGTACATATAAAGTAGGTGGTGGTGGTTAAAAAACACACTAGCCCGAAGAACCTTTGGCAGCAGTTTTATATTGCACAAAAATATAAGAATGTAATACTGCGAAAATCTTACCTTGCCTCAGCTGTTCATTTTTTCTTCAGTTGAATTCATTTGAACTCGTACGTCCAAGTGTTGCTGCTTATCGCATGTACATTCACTTCTTTAAGACTGAACCCCTGTTTTCCAGCAGTTCCCAGTCAAAGTCAACCTGTCCAGATTAAAGATATACAGGTATTATTTCTTTAGACTTAACGTCCATTCAAAAGCTCGAGTAAAGCATGCTAGAAAAACTAAGACATGTTTTTCCATTAGACTGTCGGTCGGTGTATGTATTGTGCATGTGGATCTCTGACATTTCAGTTGTGGGTAGACTCTGTAGGGTTGTATCACAACAATTCAATGTGCATACAATAAGTAGACATTATAGTTATAATAACAACGAGTATTATGACTCTATGGCTTGCCTTGGTTATGCCATTCTATTGTATTGTGGTAAAACATTTTATGTAGTACTTTTTCGAGCGTTAAATGGAGCTTTTACGATACATCAGCTGCCCGAATTCACTTTTGCTAATACTATATCTGCAGGATAATATTATTTGTATGGTATATACATTAGGTAATACGAAACCAAAGTGCATTAGAAGTACAAAGACATTATTTACAAGTTAATTCATTATTTTATACAACAGCAGTGGTTTGTAGTAGTTCTTCTGTTATAGATATGGAGGTTTATTATCAGGTAATAGCAAATGCGAGTAGTAACAGTGTGGGCTAAACAGTTGTGGTCGTTCAGTATTGTAAATATTTATCAGTCCGAAAGCTTCATATAATTATTACGAGATATAAAATGCCAGACTAACATTTTTATATTAGCGGGCAATAAAATTCAGAGATTTTCTTCTCGTGTATACCGCACAATCGGTGAACATCCTTTCAAGTTGTAGCATTTCTTTTTTGGCCGAATGATTTGGCAAGAAATGGATATGATAAAATGAAACTAACTGATTGAGCATTGAAATCTGAATGTTATGTATGTTTTATCTCGGTTTTTTCAAAGGATTCATTCTCAAGAATTCCTTACAGAGTGCCGTCGTCGTTTTGCTTGGAGATTATGCAACGGATGTGTCATTCACATTGTTTGATAATGCCCATTATGAATAGTAACGCGGACTTAAGTACTGTCTCGAATACACAAGTGTTTTTTTCCAGTGTTTGTACCGTGTACAGGCATAAGCGTACATGACACATTTATTTGCAGCAAGTAGTGCAGAATAATTGAGTTGTGTGTATTTCACTCTGAGAAATATTCGTGTTTGTTACAGTTAACTGTGAAGGGACAAAGCGGACAAGCATACTGACAGATGAGCCTTTGTTAAGTCTATTATATTCTGTACAAGGACTTCAGTTTTTTCCAACCTCTCATATTATTCTTCATCTCCGAAGGATTATTGTCAACGCTAGTGCAACGTTGCCCGTTTCCATCCACTATATCTATCAGGGTAGTTATATATAAAAATATTGTTCATATAACAGGAGAGGTAATAAAATCAAACATCTTCTTTGCAAAAATCAATCTGTTTGAATTATCCGATGTACGTGATTTACCAATACTCACGTAGTCTCCTAATAAATGCATAATAATAAATTGAAAAAGTTAATTCTATGAATGATAATTAAATTAATTGAATTGTTTCAGTTGGTATTATCTTACCGTACAATGGAATTATCGTGAAAACAATTATTACAATTCATGGTAAAGTGTGCAAACCATAAAACATTGTGTTTATAGACTACTGTGAATTACTGAAAGGATATTTAATACTACAGTTAGCCAGAAAAGCGTTTACATGAATGAATGGAGTTTATATTAGCGTTGTGAAAGTAGGTACACTAATAATAATATAAGTGTGGTGTATAAAAAAGAGGCATGGAAGGCAACTAGTGATAGAAATGTATTAGGTATACGGCCAATACGACTATAGCAAGCACAGCCTGACAATACCAAAAGAGGATGCAGAAGACGAACTCTAAAATGCTTAAGGCAATGACATAAGAATCTGCATAAATTTCTTGAACGTTGAACATGACATTTGGATTTCTTTTTCTTGCCGGAAACCTAAATATAAGCAAACATCGTGCATGTTGCAGTGTGTGTGGGCAGCAGTGCTGCTACACACAAAATGAATGTATACCTCAGAGACCTGCACACAAACTTTTATTCAAGTCTCATTCTTAGACACTCTCTGGCTAGGCTTTTCTTTTCGTGAGGTCTTCACTTTATACTACGAACGTGGTGGTACGCACAATATATAAAATAAAGCCATAATATAGAATACACAAATTACACTTCCAAAAACTAACGACTAAATAGGTGGGCAAAAGGAGGTATTCTCAGTATGGTTCGTCTCATAAAGAGTAGAATTTCCAGAGCACTGTACCGTGCATTACATAATTCATTCTGGCACAGTCATAGTGTAGTAAATGTAAAGAATATATACTGCTTAGGTGTTTGGTGGAATTTTGGTAGACACAGTGTAATTGTTTGCATTAGCTGTAGTTGTATCTACTTATATACCTACTATGTAATGTACACTTGGAGTTAACCACGGTGGTAGTGGTAGGTGTAAGGGAAAATGAGGAAAGATGAGATTTTGTCTTAACAAAATAGAAAAACACATAAGATAGTATCGCAGACAAATTCTCACGAAAATACCTTCCTGTGCATTGAGAAATTTTCAGTTCATATACCGTTACATTTATTGTCTTTAATTTGTAAATGTTCCATGTAAAATATGGCTTTAGACAAATTGAAACTAGAGTTTATTTTGCCATTAAAATTTTTAATATCATTTTTGATATTATTATGAGACATAGCTAAATGTGTAAGGTGTTATTTAACTGTAAAATAAGCAGATAGTTTGACAAAGTAAAATAATCTATGTAGAATTGTCGGTAAAAAATAAAAGCATACAGACTGCTGCTGGACCAGACAGACAGTTCTGTAACTGGGGATGTTCAAAAGTATCATTATGCAAGTAAGGTACCTCTACTTCTGTTTACGGTACAGTTAAAGAGTATAGTAATAATAATAATAGTTACGGTAGAAATGAAAATAGTGTGCCTTATGAGCATTTATGCAATATCAGTTGGTAAAGTATACACACAGTCGTTTCATTACATAAGTCGTTTTTGCCACTTCATTTGCAATTCTGACTGTTGACTTTAAACTTGTGTGTTAAGCACTGTGAGTTTAATAGGTAGATATACTGTTACGCTAAGAATACATAATATTATAATGCTACAAAGGGTGAGAAGCTTATTTTTCTCCCCGTCACAATTTATTTACGCAGAGCCAAATGGGCTCTAACAAATGTGCCTTTTTTGTAAGAATATTGTAAAATATTCAAAAAAATCGTTTTACATTTGTTGATATTTATCATTTAATTAGAATGGCAATTCATAACTTATAAAAACATTTTCCACCAATTGAGATTGGTAAAAAGAAATTCCGTCACCTTCAGTACTGCAATAGGACTCCGACGTTTGCAAGTAAACGTTTACTATATGTGTCGTGATTTAACAGTTCAAATGCTAATAATTCACAATTACAGTACGATTTACATAAAGCACGTCTATTCACTTCGACAGTTCAATAACTTTTCTCTCTATATCTACCTCTGCCTCTCTCCCTCTTTACACTCGAGTGCTATTTTTGACGCAATGAAATGGAATTAAATAGCCAAGCACTAATAAAACAAAGCACACTTTGAATTTACACATTTGCTGTATGATGAGGTCTCTTCTGTTTGTGGCAGGCAGGAAAACATCACATAAAACTACAATAAGGCACAGTAAAACAATTAATACACTCCCTATACCTACAATCTACCTATACACAAACGCCACCATTGTAATGTTTCCTATCACCTATAATTGTTTCATATCCTATGCGGTTACGGCATCTAAAGAATATTTTATTATTATCGTCAAAGCGGTTTAAAGCAACTATGTACAATAATCTCTTTGAGTCCATCGCTCAAGAAAATCAAGATGCATGGCATACCTATAATATATTTAATAATAACGTATTTATAGAGCAAAAACATATTTTATTTTTAAGTTGATAAAATACAAAATAGCTACTACTAACTATGCACAAAACGATTTTTGGCTGCGAAAATTGTACTAAAATCGTGTGTACTTTGAAATTTGTAGTCAAGATATGCAGAGTTTGAGATTCTGCTTTATTGCTGTTGTATTCATTTCTGTAAGAGATGCCCAAATTGAGTTTTAAGATATAAGGTCTCCCAGTTTCTACTCTTTGTTCAAATCTCACATTAAGTTAAAGTTCTCCAAGAAAAGTTAGTAATGAACGTGTTCACATGAATGACAATGTGGAAAAGATTCAAAACCAGATATAACTGTGACCATCTACAAAGTTTTCCCGTTGAAAATGACTGAACTGAAAGGGGTGACAAGGTACATTTCAATCGTCACCTCGTCCAACCTCTGCTCTCATTACAACGTTTAGCCTTTATACACTCAAATTCTCAACTTACGCTGTCGTCAGCATGCTATGTCACCCGTAATATACATATTACACCTATAATATAATTTGCTTATAAGTAACACACATACCTATAAGTCTAACAATAAGTCTACTATATATTGTAATACAAAATTGCATAATACTTTGATAATACTTACCCACATATTCGTTATTATAATTATAACATACGATTCTATATACCTATCTAGGTAGTAGAGGCTAGTGTTGGTTCTGTTACTGAGGAATATAACCGAAAACCAATATGTTTGGTTGCCTGATATTTCCAATCGTTGGGTTTAGCTTGTAAAATAATTATTTTTACGGTATTTATTTTACGACATTAAAATTGCATCCATTTTTTGTCATGTACATACAGTACGACCTATATCTACCTACTTTTTTAGTTATTACGAATAAGCTTTATAATATTTCGCTTTTATTCGGTCTTTATTTGTCGTTTTAGGTTTGGTTGGAAAAGTTTCCAACTGCACTAACCTCTACTGTTTAGGTTGATAATGAAACGAGATAGAGAATAATATGATATATATGAACTCGACGATCTTTTCATTTAATATTCCGTTTTTCAATTAAATTGTAAAAGTTCATTTACACTGATGACGTCAGAAGTACAATATCCCATTGCGAGATGTCATCTAAATATGTCTATTAACAATTCAAACAAGGTGTCGGTATAACTTGCCCACCCTGTGGCTCACAGTGCAATGAGTTCTCCTGTTAATACGACATTGCATGGATGAGTAGGATGGAATCCACAGAGCAGAAGAAGTCCAAAGAAAAAGTTAATACAGTTTGCCGTATAATGTCTTGCAATTGTCATTCATCATCGTGGTGCTTTACTACACCATAAATTTCCATAGACAGATTTGCACCCCCTGCCACTAACTGAATATGGATTCCAGAGAATCACAGTTCAAAGTTTGAATTTGCATATATGATTGGATGAAAGTGTAGGGATGTATTACACGTTTCACTACTGCCACGATATTCTCAGTATTGGATTTCATAATCGATTCGATTACTATTGAAGCCAGAAACATATGTCATACAGCACAGTGGTACAATTTTGTCATGTAATATTTTATGCTTTATGTAGCAATACTAGTTTATGGCTTATATAGAGTGGACGACTCTATTTTTAAAGCAACTGCATCCATAATGAAGCACAAAGCTATTTAATCTGTGAAAGGTACAGAAGGGCATGATTTTGGATCAAACGAGAGATTCTGCTCTTTGCCAAAGTCCACGCAATTAGCAACACCGCTATAATAGTCTGCTTGCAATATACCGTCCGTCAGTTTTTATTATGGTTGTGTGGCTCCATTATTTATGCTAACGACAATACGAATAGCTTTTCCTTAATACTTGGAATTTACAAAGCGTTAGTGTATTGTATATTAATGTAGCCCAGGGGAGTATGATATTACCAGCACCAGCAATCAAGTCAGCCGTATTTATTTATGTATTTTATTTATTATGTGCAATATAGTTATAATATATGCACTTGACTTTACTCGTGTATTTTTCTTAAGGCAATAAGCTATAGTACAACATTATATTTGTCTATTGCATTCTCTGCCTGCAGGGATATATACACATACATATATTTCTATGTTGGCAATTGGTTCATTTCCTGAGTGCACAGAGAAATGTAGTTACAATGCATTTCTACAATTAGATTCTGGTGAGTGCATGCAAAAGAAAGAGGGAAGGGATGTTAATGAGCTAAACTGTACTAAGCCAACACTACTGGCATGGCACAATGCTATTTTCTTTGGATTAGCTCACATTTCTCAAGAATGAGGTAAATGTTTTCATTTGCACAAAGGAAGGCAAATTATGTACAGGCAAATAATTACATCGTTAATGTCAATTTACTGCTATGTGAAAAGTAATCCTCTCTGTACAGCTTAACAATTAATCCAACTTGAGAACGCAGTGGAATATCTTAATTGTTTTCTAACATTTCGTAATAAGTTATGTTCTGTGTATAGCATAAATAAGAAATTTCATTTGTTTCGAGCCACGTCCGGGGTTTACAACAAATCTATTGTCATTTTCAACCAAAGTCACGGTCATTAGAATATTTACAGTTGCACGCTACAAATAGAAGTGATGTAGTGTATTATGAGCTTGCGAAAAATAACTTTTAACTGCAAAACAGTAGCACAGTGACACAGTTCTATCTTTTTTACCATATTGCAAGATATTCTAGTGTGCAAATAAATTCTGGGGCAAAACAAACTTACTACACAGATGATGCGTATAAAATTTTAATTTCGCTACAGTTGCACATTCATCTTCAATGGTAGTTTAGTCTGGAAATTCAAGTGCTACTCTTTTGACTGAACTACTGCTGAGCTAAATACATCAGAAGAATGTTTTGTTACTATTCTGTTCTTTAATATTATAATGAATTATTCCAGTTCCTTGTGTTTGTTGTTTATGAGAGCTCCACGTGCTTCAGAATAATTAATTTCGTAGACGTATTCTACATGTAATTATTCCTATAAATGCTTTCAGTTAGGATTACATTTCATTTGATCATTCTAATTAAAAGTAGCAACTTATATTCTGTGAACTTTGACATTTGCCATTATGTTTGTTTACAGGGGCTTAAATTGTACGTCCTAATTAAATATCGCATGCTGAATAGAATTTACCCTGTATCTTTCATTCACTCGGTTCAACGAATACAAAAAACTGAAATGATTTCGAAGATCCTTGATTAGTTATTTCTCTCCAGTGGCTTATTTTTCTGTCTATTTCCTCCTACAAAATGTCAACTGCGCATTTTTTCCGTCTTACCTTTCTTTAGAAATTATCTCAATGAAAATCAATTAGGTCAGTCGACGAAGTTCTTTTTTATTATGTAACAATAAAATAGTCATTTCTTTTCCTTCTGTGCAATACTTTTCAAATCAATCCATGTTGGGTTGCTACAGTATATCATATAAGCGAACCTAAATAGTAGGAAAATTACTCCAGTTCTTTTCAACTGAACGGCTTCCATATTATATTTTACACTCCTTTGTAAAACTAAAAGAATTCTTATGCGTAGGTCTTCTGTTGTTAGTGTTCAAAGCAAAAAAAAATGGGATGCATGCCATACAGATACATAGAGTCGAGTCACAGTCAAAGCAGCAAGCCCGAGTCAGCCTATGTTTACACCGACTTAGAACAATTTATATTACACCAACCTTCTGGTTCATTAGTTACGAATGAAAGAACGCGTATGAATTCTGTGTGTAAAAATTATTGGAGGAGTGTACAGAAATAATATGGTGAATGGAGATGGCAAATGACAACTTGAATGTCTCAGCGTGTTGTGAAGTGAACCAAAGTGACTCAGTCAGTGCATTCAGAGCCAATGCGAAAAGGATTTCGTTATTGCATTACTGTCCGTCTTTATTTCTCAATGTATTCTCTGAGCATAATGTAAAATTAAATTATAATTCCCATCACGTACACACACCTTCCTACAACAATTTTAGATGGAAAGAAACTCAGCCGTAAGTACAGGCACACAGAGCTCCAGCACTTCCAGCTAGACTTTACTCAACATCTCTGCTCTGTCTGTATCGACAGAAGACAGGAATAGACAAAAAACGCACTAATAGTAAGACAAGTACACATTGCTATATTTTCCTTGCCTCTCCTTCCAGAGAGACACTTCAATAAACTCATATGGAGCACTTACTACTTGGTAGTAGGAGCAAAGGCGAGAGTCAGCCAAAGCCAAGGTACTGTCTTAGTCTTTAAGATTCGAAGATGCTCCTACTCCCTTTGGACTTTGTGAGATGTACTTCAACATGCTTTGTTCATTCCCCTCACTTATAAAATACAAGTACTCCCGTAGTTATGGTGCACGAGTTGCTACGACGAAAAACTGTCAATTTCATATTATTATACACTTATCATCAATTCTATTTACCAGTGACAGAGAAAGGCAGCAGCAGTGCAGTAATGCAATGAACCTATTACTTACATATTATACTCAATACAATCTACTTAAACTAAAATGATGCATACCCCACACACACAGCAGCTCATTGACAAAACGCCTTTCTCGTTAAAATAAACGTAACATAAGACATGACCACGCATTCCATTCCACAACCTACGTACTTTGTATAGTCCATACAAAAGCTGGTCTTGGATCAACCTTAAGACACATTCCAGTTACCAAACAAAATCATTATACGGAGACGGAGAGAAATTCGGCATGAACACACAGAAATTATATTAAAGTTGATTTTCTGATCGTTTTCTTTACTACACGCTAATAAAGCAAGTCTGCTTGTATTCTGTGATGTGAAGCTTAAACCAGACGTCGTCTCACTGCCATTAAACTGTACAGCTCATTCCAGTCTGTACACATGAAGTATATTTTACATATAGGTGTGGTAATATAACATATTGTTGTGTTTACTACCTACATGTTAAATATCTGAAAATTGGAGAATAAACTTGAGATTATGTTTGCTACTAGCAGAATATTTTATGTGATATTAGAAAACGTAAATTGAAATCGCTTAGCGCAGTAAGTATATTATTACTTTGGTGGAGAGAAGTGCAGAGACTGCATACATATATGCTTCTAATACAATATATGTTCTTGTGTGCCATAATAAATTCAAAAGGAGGAAAACTGACTATCCCTGAAGCGTGTTATGCTTATGCTGACTTACACTTAGATCGGTAAGCATTTGAGATGATAACTGAAGCAGAGAAAGACATTGACCAAAACATGATATTAGGTTGAGATATAGATATAGGAAGGAGAGTGCACTCTGGGATTCCAGGTTGATCTGTCCGTCTCTCCCATTCCTTGTTATGTACATGTGTATTACATCTACGTGCTTTACGTGTACGAGGTCAATGCAATGAAATGCCGTACACTATAGCAATGTACGTGTGTCTGTGTCTGTATTCTATTACAATGCTCTCTGAGGCTAATCTGCCTCACATCTCTTCCAAAATCCAAATACGCTACGCTGGCAATCTCAGATTCCTTCCTTCCATCCAACAACAACGTGTTTGCAACAAAAGTGACAATGGACATTATCAGATATTATTTTCTGTGGATTCCTGCGCTGCAGCACCACACGTACATATCTGGAGTTTTTTTATCGGGAACAATAACATTCACATTTTATTCTACAATGGAAATGCACGGGTTCATGATGTCTTACATAGAATCTCATGCTCGTTCAGACATACAGTATTCGTACAAGAGCTTTATCTTCTCGTTTCTTTACCTTTTGCCACTATAAAGGATGATATTTTCGGTGTTATTTGTAGAATCTGCTGTGCTCCTTGTTCCAGTTTGGAAAAATTCAAAATGACGATGATAAAGGATGCGATGATGTTCTAGAGCTGAGAAGTTTATAAATTAGTCCTTATACTTGTTTATGGTACGAGGAGAGTGGAGATTCAACGCAGTAATATCTTCTGTAGCCGGAGGTTGAATAATCTCCTACAATATCTAATGTATACCAACGTGTGCAACTATTACTGAATCTATACCATGGCATTATTACTATACATGTACACAATTATTAAATATATATATATACAGAAAGAAAGGTGGTTGACTTTGGTTCGTCCTCTTGTGTCTCTTCAAAGATTTTACCCATACACACTCCAGCAGAGCAATAGTAGTAGTTGTTGTATTTACATTCGCTCAAGTGACTAAAACATATAGTAATAGTAACCCAAGCCGTGTGTGTGCGTTTTATATTCCACCATTCTATTCCATTGCACATGCCTTGCCAAAAGTTACTCTCTGCGAAATACTATTACATACGCTCAGATCTTCCAGATATTACATGTAGCATCCAGGTATGCCGATGCCGTGGTCGTGAGTTTCGGCTTTTGATGTTTGTGATGTTAGTTGCTGCTACATACCACGTCGTAGTTGTAGTACGTAGTAGTAGTCGTACCTGTAATGATAAAATTGTTATTGACTTCAGGTTTTAATATTGAACAACACGATCAAAGTTATAAAACCGTATGATGTGATATGAATCTGCCGCATCGTGATGTTTCATACCCAATCTCTCTAATAATCTGATCATCACACATCACATCCTCCGATCAAACCCTCAAAAAACCAACTACAAAAATTTTAAATGGCGATTGAAAAATCGAGAAAATCCGAATCGTAAAAGTGACATTCCTCTTTCAAAATTTCTCCGTCTATAATAAGCAGGGAAGTATTTATTGCTTTTCTTGTTCATAATATTTTGTTACTTATATTCTTTACTCAGAAAAATATTACTCGTTTATTGAATTTAGTGCAAGACAGTTTTTTCTGAAATCTGCGGCTGCTACACCCAAGAATCTCTTAATCTTATCAATAAGTACATTTCGTTTGTTTGTGTCATGTGAATAAATCCATTCAGTTTAGACAGAGTCGATCTTGATCGTAACGATATATTGGAGGTATTATACTATAATCTAGGGAAAAACCAATTCTTCCAGAGGCTATAGTCAAAACTGTCTGTATTTTCTAGGCTTCCTGTTGGTTACAGCCTCCCAGATGAAATGTAAAGACGATTCAGTGTATGATTTCGGTGTAGGCACCACACACAGAATTATTGCATTGTCTCTTGCCTTTCTCAGGTTCTTTGCTTTGGTTCTTTGTGCACGGAACACAGGTGTGTCCGGTGACCGATCCAGAATAATATTGTTTATTTATTTATTTATGCATTCAGGATTTGTTATTGGATATCTTGAGTTCTTTACTATTCCCGTAGTGTTTTTTCCTCATATTTCCATGCCCTGTTAGTTTCATATTATGATCTTAAATCTCTCGAACATACTCGGGTGTGTATTTGTATTGGTAATACAATAGTGTTGAGTCTGTTGAGAAGTTGTGTGGGTTGGTTGCTTAAAATGTTTCTTCGCTCATGTTATATCCATGTCTTGTGTTATTACATTATGTTCTATCATAAAATAACCACGCTGATAAATCTGTGCATCTCATCGTTTTTTTAATTTAAAGACTCAGTTTGTATTTCTATCAGGTAGTCCAGTAACAAGACTCCTCCTACAATTTGTATAATTTTCATTGTACTCCAAAGCAATAAAACTTTGTACAATGCACATACAAAAATAAAAATGTCAGATAGCCCAAAATCTCATTACTTACAAGATGCGGGTTGGTTTGCAGGTTATGTGGGTGCAATTTTAAGCAGACGGCAATCTGTTACAAAACTATATCATCATCATATACTTATTCCAACCTGTAAACTTACACACAACCATAAAATTTATCAAATTGATCGTACATTCCTTGTTGCACATCCTTATGTAAGCCACACAATAATTATTAGCAATAAGTAAAGCAAAGGAGCATTACGAAATGAATTACGACGATAATTAACTACAGTACTTATTTCATCATAAAGTAAAAATACATCATCGAGGCCTGGTTTAATTATTTAATTGTAAGTGAATAATAGTTTTACACGTTCAGTGCATCATTCAAGATGCCCTCATCTCACACAACACTTGTAGCATCCGCATCCCCCACTCACTCCTGCTAAATGCCACTCTTCTATAAAAGTAATACGTCTGATACTTTATCACCTGCCCTATACACTGCCATAGGAAAACGCAACGGGAAAGGAAAACATTCATTGCAATTAGAGTAATAATAATATTTTTTAGCAACGTACAAGTGGTAGTGCATTAATAATGGAATAGAACAATATTTACACTCATTGTCCGTATAAGTTCCTATATACAGTAGGTGGTTGTATAACATTATGCGGAGTAGGATAGAATGGAGGAGGAATGGCTATGGTGGTGGTGGTGGTGGTGGTGGTGGTGACTGTAGATGTTGCTGATGCTTCAGGTCAAAGGCACAAGAAAGAGGAAGGTCCGTGAACTTGAAGCGATTTGACGAAGAAACGCTAAGGAATGAAAATGAAAGGAAGCTTACTTCCATAAAAAGCAATCTTGGGCAGTGCATTCACTCACTACTACTTTACTTACGAGTAGTTACTTTACTATCATCGTCTTATCCTAACTAACTGCAATACCTTATTGGCACATCGTATAATATTATTCTACAATGTACTTCTACCTGTCTGCCTACCGTTCCCTTTGCATTCGTCTTGTCTTTCTTTTACGGACCATTCGTAGTACACGTACTATATATATGATTATATACATGTACACGGACTATGTATGCAAACGCAAGACATGAGCAGGATTAATTCAACGCAAATCCCTTCTGCTGTAATCAAAGTTCTCAAACCTCAACAGAAACCACACACACAACAACAACGGAGCAACATCTACAATCAACACCGTACTCACTCCCATATGTATATATATATACCAGTCTATATAGTTATATCATTCGTATATCCAAATTAGATGTATTATACGGACATGCTAAGTGGATTATGCAATACTTACAAAGATACATACACAGACACTAATGGTAACTGCATTATAATATAATATTTACGCAGTTTGTATTCTACTTATAGTAGGCAATGCATTTATAACTATTTCAATTGCGGCTTTGTATGTATCTTACTTTACAAGCTACTGTTATTAGTGGTCCTTAAGTCCATTCCTCAAGAACGAAGACTCAGACAGCAAAAGTGTCAGGTTTCATTTATAGTTAGGTATGTACTTGGTATAGGTGCCGGTGGCAGGTGTGGATTCCTCTGTGGTAGTTAGTTTCATTCAAATGTGACTCATAGTGATATTTTCCTAGTATACAATTTATATTTTGACATCCTGTTTAGAAAATCGACACTGCTGATTTTTAAAGCACAAAATTTCCAAGTATGCCTACTCGACTCATTGATTTCTGCGGACGCAACTTGACGATTTGTTGTGTTTCAGTATCTCTTCTGTAGCTTTATTTAACTAATTGCGTATTAGGTAATGTGTAAAATGGCGACGATGAATTTTGTCCATTGCAATATTATTTTATGCTATGCAATATTGGAATTGTCCACTTACTGAGGTAAAATTTGAGGTTTATTTCGTCTTTTAATATATTTATTTCTAAAATTGCCCGAGGCTGTATGCGGCATGCTTATTGAGAGACACCCTGGAATGCTCGTTACACAAGTAAATATTTCTCTTCATTGTGTACACTTTACGTTTGTACACATCGGATGTTGTACAGTTGTATCCTGAGTCTCACAAATTATACAATAAAACCTAAAATGAATGAATTTTCAGATATAATCCACAGTAAAACTTATAAGCTAAATTCCTCTTGAATTCAAGGGCTTAAACAAATGAGCTCTATACAGAGGCAATAAAATCTATACAGATTATAGCTGAAGTAAATGCTATAAATTTTCACATGTGATACGTCAAAGATTTTACCTAGAGGGAAATGCGTGGATTGAGTTTACCTTGCATACACAGCGGTTTTTAATCAAATGCCATTAATAATATTTTCACAAAGTATATTGAGCTGCATTCTCAGTTAATATTGTTAGTTAATAATGCCTAGACATTGCAATGCATTCAGAATAATAAAATGATTTCTGAATTAGCTGTAACTAACAAGTAACGAGAAAATTATACGATTTCAGCTGTACCTTGTATTTGTATGAAAATGTCAATTTGGGGATTTTATATGCTAGGTAGTGCTGCCTTGAGCCAATAAATTGACATGGAGCTTGTGTAATGTAACAGTACTTACAGGTTTGCCATCTCATCAGTATCTGCGGTAGTCGGCGTAATTTTGGTTGAGAGATGGTTTGAATACAATATACTTGGGAAGAAATGAGTTTGTTTAAACCACACTTCACGGAGAGTTGTATTTGTATTTGCTTAGTGCTCCGAAATGCATAATTTCATCTTGTGAGGCTGTGTGCTGTTGTAGGAATATTTGGTCTGTCCATTCATTGAATTCATCCCCGTCTTTGTAATGCGACAGTATAATATGTACATTCACCATTCCTTCCAATTCGTCTAATATATCTTTAGTGTACACGTTACTCATACTAAATTACTGAAATCCTCAGGAGCTACATGCAACGGCTGACTAGAAGAAGTCAAGGCAATGCAAGTCAGACCAATAATGTAATGGTGAAGTAGTGTGGCGTATTTGCGTTGCGGATTTCTGTGACGGTGTGCAGAAATGCAATCAAAGGACGAATTGAAAAGCGAAATATTATGGCTCTCTTCTATCCTGTAGGGACTAAAGGAATAAAAAGAAACTCCGGCCTAGTCTCATCGGTTTGAAAAGACATTTTTCAAAACTAAACATAATAAAATCGGCTCAACTTTTAGGTTCAAACATTTATTCGCCTCACATTCATCCTTTTACAAATTTCGCCTAGATGAAGAAATCAAACTTTCAATAACTTGCCACATACGGAGCAAATTCAATTGAGTGCAGGTACCTATCTACTTTCTCGCACTGTGTACGCATTTTGTGTTTTTACCTCCGTTCAACCCAAAGCATATTTACTCCTGCTATAAATACCTCGCAAATAAATGTTAAAGGTAAAAGTCTAATGCAAAAGTTTTGTTCATGTTGTTTTGACTTTTCACCACTCCAATTTTCGGGGCTGCAGATTTTCCCTGGAGGGTTTTCCCTGCATTTATTGTACACGGAAAATATTCATATGATCGATAAAATATTATTTAACAAAACAATAATGAAAAATTGCAAATTTTAAAATATATGTTTTAAAACATGTCGGTAAATATGTAAAAGCATTACTGGTGGGATTATTCATATACGCTGCTCATATTTTCTCCTCATTTTCAATATTGAGAACAATTGTAGTGATACAATAGAGAAAGTGAGATATATGTCCATATTAAGGCCCGCGTTTAAAATATCACATTTAGTTAGTACTCCAGGATTACTTTGAAGCTGTGAAGATCTTTTGTTTTGCAGGAGATACTCATTAAAGATAGTGCATGATACTAGTTGTGACACCGAATAAAATTCTATGCTTAGCAAGCAGAATCCCCATGAATGGTTGTTGGAGTGTTAATGGAAAGAAAGACAAGTGCATGGCAGTGGTGGTATTTGAATTGTGTCTTAGAAACGAGTAAAATCTAAACTTCTGCTTAATGGTGATTCGTCGTGTGGCCTTTTGTGTCAAAGTATTTGTGTTTGTGGTGTCTTATATTTAGACTTAGATAATACAAGAGAGTGAACTGTGAACAAAGCTTTTAACTGGCGAATGGAATATGTCAGACAAATTCATGGATATATATACAGGGTGACTCATATTTCTAATGGCACACTAAGTCATTTTCTATATTTGTCAACAGATGAATTACTTACTGCCAGGTCGTTTGTGAAAAAATTGCTCAGAATGTTCTCATTATACCGCACAACCGTTAATCTGCACGTGCAGGAATATATTCTCGGTCTATTCAGAATGCAGATGAATTCTGCAGAGTTGAAGAATGCTTTCCAGATATATATTATGTCTCAGTCCCACACTAAACTCTGCTCCAGGCTTCCAATATCACACCGACATAAAATGGCACTCAAAATATTCAACATCTGATTGAAGAATAAGAGAACGAGAGGCCCAAGAGTTAATTACATTGAGATATTTGAACTACGATTACATTATGGATCCCAACACAATATAAAATCCGCAAATGCATATTATATACCGAATTAAAGAGGGACTAAAGTGGGAAAGCATGTGCTGTGAGAAATGCTTGGCAAACTGAGTGAGTTTGAGTATTACATTTAATGCCTGAGCTGAAAGTGCCTTCCCTAGTATACTTTTAATACCATTTGAACAAGGAATGCAAATAAAAACCCGATTTTACATCTGGTTTTTAAACAGATTAAGCAAATGTTGACTGTTATTCATAATATAGGAAAATTTAGTCTCCCTAAGTGCTCCCGTAGGCTAGGCTAATATAATTACATTGCTTTATATAAACACAAATATTGTTTCCTGCCGGAAAATTGGGAAATTCTCAAATGCAAACATTGTATAATATTATGATTGTTACTGCATGGGATATTTCTCGTATAATAAATGTAGATGAACTGCTGCTACAACATTTCCACATAAAATGAAAAGACGAGTTCTTCTGTGTCAATAAAACAAGGACAGCAGTGGGTTTGGTTAGGTACTTCAAGTAATGCAAATGTGTGAGCACAAAATTGGAGATAGTTAGAGGGTAAGTAACATCATTATGGTCAATAAAACGATGGCTATTCATTCTAATCGTATGCTATGCCGTGGAAGAGTCCTAGACTGTTTTGTGACAGTTTGAAAGGTTATAATGGCTGTGTAATGAAACCAGAAGGAAAATAATGTCAAGTGAGACGCTGCAATAACCCTTCGCATTAAAACCTGCGAGGAAGATTCTACAATGAAGAAGTACAACGACAGATAGTTTCAGTCGTCAGTCTTCACTATAAAATCCTGCATACTTCTATCTCTTCATAATTCTATCTTTACTGAACTAAAAACACTATAAACTATATAACCTCAAGCTTCCACATGCCTATCCCACCTAGGAAACACTAACGGAGGTATAGGCCAACATTACAGAGACAGATATTATTACTAATAGCACATGACATAATAATATTAGTTAAAGTTCTGCTAACATCTTGACATAACTGACTGCATATATATTACATTATGTTTCTCAACTGCGTACTACACTCCTGTATAAATATATTATTGTCAAATCCTCCATGCAATATTATAACTTGCTATAAAACGCCTGTTTTATGTATAACCGGAAAATGTGCACCACACGTTATAGCAGTAGAAGACAGAAACGTATCGGAATGCAACGGTTATTATTCACAGTCTCATCTTCCTATTGCTACGTGTGTGTTCATGTTTCTCCGGAGTGTGTACGTACAAGTGCACGTTGAGACTGAACCATTAAAATCTTTTACAGCTGCTAAGGCTGGGAAAAGGAACATAATAAAAAAGATTTTAACTGACGTTAGTGCAAGGAAGGATATAAAACACCAGACCAATAATTGTGCTAGAGAGAGCATCCAATCGTAAATGTAACACAATCAAAATATTCTAAACAAGAAGTTAAACAAGTTTCGGGTTTAATTCCTTCATCTTCAGACCAAATCCTAACTTGTTAGTTTTGATGATGGATTTTCAAATGCCATCAATGTAAGAGAATATTATAATCCTAATTTACAAGATTGACATTGATATTTAGGGATGTCATTTATGTCTTATGTTCCTTGTTGCCACGGTTCAATGCATTTCAGAAAGAATTGTGCAATTAAGTTGTGCGAAATAGACAAAGAAATGTCAGATTTTATTTTGGTGGTCTATTTGTATTCTGGAACATTTGGAATGCAATAATACAACGCATGAAGAGCAAACATAGAGGCAAAAGTTGAACTGTGGTAAAACTTTTCCTGTGTGAAAAGTTGACAGCGTGTTTATTGCTTATATTGTATATAAGCAAAGTTTCTGGACGCATAGACAGCAATACATGTGAATTCGGGTAACTTTTTAATGTATGGTACTTTTATAGCTGTGTTTTATTCCACACTTTGTATTTACCGATAGAAATCGCATTAATTTTTCAGTTTAATGAGAACATAAACTAAAACTTTGTCATTAAACGGGTTAATCACCAAACTTGTAGTGAAATTGTAATAATTAGAGATCTTTTAATGAACACGCTTTATTTATTCGACTATAGTTACAGGCTACAATTAAGCCGCATGTCTTTACGACTGCGGTTTGCAGGTAGGTATTCATATTGCGACTCTTTAGTGTATATTTTATTGTCAAAATGACAATTTCAAGAACCTATCACTTAAGAAGGTATAGGCCCTAAATATTTTATTCTCATTTCGGCAATAAAATTGGACTATCTGTGTTCCACTTTTTATGTCTTCTATTCCGTCCTTTCATTCAAAACACCGATTTAATATTTTTACGTTTCTAGACTGCAGAGGATAAATGCAACTATTTATATCGATGAGAATAAAAAAACTACAAAAGGCAGCTTATTTTCTAAACTATAATACTTCCTTTGATGCATTCAAGCATTTCTTTTCAGACTTATATAATACATTGGTTATAATAATCATTAGGTGCAGTAATGGTAAGGAAATAAGGCAATACCTACGGGAGTGGAAGGCAGATGTGTAGACGAGCAGATATTTGCGTAGAATTTACAGTTATCTTACAGATATAGGAAGATTAGGTACTTTGGAAGAAAAGGGATAAGTTTCATTGGTTTGGAACTAGTTTTCGTCAGTTTTTTGTGATTTGAAAGGATTCAGTGAAATGCTCAGCTACGGAAAATTACCAGGAATTTTGTCTAAGTCAATGCCGTGTAATTTTGTTCTTCGTTATTTTGCATCTAATGTGGCTACATCATATTATTAGGACTTCTCAGCTGTTGGCTTCTGTTATAATATTGGAAAGTAGTGGCATGGAAGGAAAAATAATCTTATCTCGGGTAAGCAGGTAAATAATTGCACAAAGAGAGTCAGGCATATTACAATCTGACTTTTGAGTGAGGAATGGCAAAGAAGAGGAAAGACTTCTTACAACTCTTTTCCAGTGAAGCAATATTAATCTTTCCTTAAGCTGGGGAAAATCAGGGAGACTGATGCAAGATACGGCGTTCTGCCTCAATACACCGAATCTCCATTTTCTTACTGCAGTACATAATCGTTAACAAGCACACACGTTACGTAATATTACATTGACATCCCACTCGATTACACAAGATGCTCATTTATACAGGCTATTTTGTAACTCCATAGAGATGAGATATTTTGGATAAGACGGAGTAATGAATGCTCGTCGATAAATGTAATCCCATTGAAGTTGCTGAATTAATTAAATAAGAAAAATTGCAAACTAAACCAAAAGCTGTAAGAGAACTTGCGGAAAGATTGTATAGCAAAGATTTTTAAATTTTATTTTTATCAGTATAAAACTTCTAAAGTTATAATCATATCTATATAGGGAAATAAATAACTAATTTCCAAAAATTGGTTAAAATTGAAAAATTAAGTTGACATGATGTGCTAAACAATATTGAAGATAACTATATAGGGATGATATCATATGAGTTGTGGTACTTTCCCTATATTTCGTACATAGACTGTACTTCTATCATTTTAAGCCTCGATCTATAAAAATGATTACAAAATGTACTTGTGTTGACATGAACAGAAGTTTTTCGTGTGAAAGCAAATGGAATTTCCATACAAGTAAGTACATATATATATTCTGCATTATTTATTTATTTACGATAAACATGACTGATCTGATATAAGAAAGACTATTTTCCATGGTACTATTATTCGAACGTTATTTGCCCTTTGGTTGTCAGAAACACATTCAGCATTCATAATTCAAGTGACAGATACGTCTTCGTCATTTCTACTACTTGCATCAGATGGACTTTCCTGACACAAGAAATTTCTTTCCCATCGCTTCCATAAAAAACTGTGTGAAAAGTTAACTTAGCTCAACTTTTTTAGTAGCAAAAATGTCGTAAAAGGATACGAAATTTCCTTTTGCAACAACTGTTGTCAATATGCATCATATCTTTATCAAATCATGAAAAATATCTATGCAGATTGCATAACCATACAACAGTACCTTCTCTGAATATTCAAATAATATTTATGTATACTTATATGTGAAAGTTTCGAAAACGTGGAATCCGGAATCATAGATCTATTTGGCCATGTAATACACAAGACATTCATATTCATCAATTGGATAAAGAAATATTCAAGCCGATGGTGCAGAAGAAATGCACACGCTGTGATGATTGCATGTTACAAGAGATACGTACTTGTTCTCATCTTATGTGAACCAACATGTAATAATAGGCAGTTCAATTCAGTTCAAGATCAAGGCTATTGGACTCAGAAAATATGCACAAGAAAATAACTACATAATCTGCTACCATGTATATCATCGGATAATACCTATACAAGAATTGTATTTTAAAGTTCGAAAATATACAATAAATATATTATTCTACATTCATAGATGCAGTTACTATATGGTTGCTTAAATTCATAGCACATACATTACACCTGTATTTAACTTTCATCTGCAACGTTCATTTCGTGCAGTCATATTTCATTAGATTTCTATACTGTGTTCGGAACATTTGTCAGGTATAGGATGTGGAGTAGGTGTAGATGGTTTATAAAATATATTTGTAAAGATCATAACAGCTTTAAGAATAAATATAAGAATTAAATATGGTTTTACACATATTGTAAACAGTATCCTTCAGAGTACAAATAATATATTGCATGACAAGTAATAGATCCACGTTCCTTTCACATATACGTATTATAATATTGTGATAAACACGATGGAGAGCTATAGCATGTAATTATATAGCATTGCACCCCAGCAAGAGACACGGAACATGAAGAACGTGCATTTTGTACAAGTGTGCTTTAGAATTTGAGTGTAATACAAGTTTACTGTGTCTGCATATCTAACCAAACACTACAATACGGTTTTTGTAGTAGAGTAACACTTACTTACTTAACTCTCGTATAGCATTTGACGTTACCACGAATCTTCATGGGTAATGTTATATCTGCTGGAGGATGCTCACATAATTTGATTTTCTCCTGAACTTCAGTATTGTTATACAATGAACAATGCAATACTTTATTCGTACTTCATCACTCTGGAAGAAAATGTTCATTTGCCTGCTCAGCCCATTCCATTGCTCTCTTTCATTTTTTAAAGCAATTTCCTTTTTTGCTTTTCAATCCATGCACCGAGTTCAAAAATATAACTCAAATACCTTATGCTTAAGCCGCAGAGAACCTTTTACTACTGTAACGGATAAAATGATATTCATCCATTACATGTATTAATGAACAATTAGATTATTTTATACACACAAGTACCTTATGTACGATTACATTGCATGTGCATACCATTACCATGTATTGGCATGCATTCTTAAGTGTATTGGTATCTGTAAAACATGTGTTTACTGTAGACAGGTAAACACATGTAAGAAAAGAAACAATGTAGATACATCGCACGTATTTAATCAAGCACTTGGCAGTTTCCAGCGATTACTTTATGTAATAGCTTAGGAAGAACGAGTACTTGTGCATTCCAATAAAAAAATTCTATTGTTGTATGAGTTACAGAAGATAATCACCTTTATGTAATAAACATTTTCAATTCAATCTTTCGTTTCAACCAACTTTGAGATAGTTTCGGCAAAATAAATCCACGTTGAGGTTTTTCTTGATGGCTTATGGCATAAATGTACTTTGCTCTCATTCTCCATTGCTACTTCTCAGAGTGGTCGTGCCGAATCTGATTGATCGCCGTCTTATTATCCTTTAAGATCGTCCTCAGCCAATAGAATAAATTACTACGTTCATTTCTTTTCAATTTTAACAAGCGGTCTTTCAATACCATACTTTGCATTTATGTTTTTCCGATGACATTAATTTTCTTTTGCAAAAAATGATATGAGACTTTAATACTCTATTCCCGTTTTGTGCTATATCGCTCTGAATTTTAAAATGACATGTAGCAGATATAAAGAAACTAACGGATTATTCGACAAACTTAATGGCAGAATCAGAATGCGGATGCAGTTTGATGTAAATGTGTGGAGCATACGGCTATTTATGATGTCATCGTCATCATAAGTGTAGTAGAAGATGGAATGGTAAGATGCAATGATGCATGATGCACTTAAGCTGCTTGAATAAAAGTAGATACAACTACACAAAGAGCCAAGACGGCAGCAGAACATTATTAAAAATGTTTATTGTTATTGGGCCAATGAAACAAGGCTCATTTCCCATCCATAGTTCACAAGCATTTAACACGGAATATCTTTGGAGGTTATGTTTTCCTGTAATCAAAATTGACAGCCCCTATGAATATTATCCTACTATAGCTGTAAACTATAAAATATGATCGTGAGTCTGGAAAAGTTATCGTGTACCCTCCACCAGTCACTCCTTACTCAGGTACTTCTCTCTGTGATCTACTAAAACTCTGAATCAATTCTCACATTAATTGTACCCGTAATGTATTCAAAGTGTGTAACTAAACTAACAGATTTATTTGGCCTTCATCTTCCTTAAAAATAATATTATAGTAAATATTACATTATACCAGGATAGTATTATATTAATAATACGTTATGATTTCCATTTGATCCGATTTCTTCAATATTTTCTATTTTGAAGAAAAATAAATTTACATTTTTGCAGGTATAGACAGAAGTGGGAGTAGTAGTGTTTCTAGTGCAAGTAAATAATAACTATTCTAGAATAATATATTGCTAACAATATAGTATCATGTAAACTGCCGGCAGGTTTTAACAGTGCAGTGTATTATTGTTGACGTTGAGAATAAATTGCAGTTTGAGATCATTCATCAAGTCAAAGTGAGGTGAGGTTAGTTATGTATTTAGAACTGTAAAAATACCTGGCACATATAGAAAAGGCCAAAGTGTAGTTTGGTTACTGTAGCAAATGAAATGTGGAGATGACATGAACACGATCACTGCTCTCTGTTGTGTTTTCTCATAATAATATTACTGTATACAGACTAGGCCCTATAGAGTCACCTGTGATAGTTTAACCTGTGTACATGATAGACAGACTTGACTCATCTCATGTCTGCAATGGTACGTACGTAAATATAAAATAATATGTACCGTTGTGTAGTAATTGCGTATGGCTGGATGAATGAGTGAGGTGTGTTGTACAGGGGTAGTTTATTTGTACCTGTGTTAGAAGTCTACAAGTACAAATAATAATAAATCCAAACGGATTGAATGAAACATCTTAGGTATAGACTGACTTGATGGTGGAATCAGGGTTTCTTTGTACTCATTACAATGTTAGCAAGTGAATATTTTAATAGTGTGGTGGTATAGGCATGTCTGTACTAGTTGTGGCATGTCGAACCAAAGAGGCTTTCATGAAGATCGCTGTATTTATTCTAATACTAATAGATTACAGGTGAGGATGTTAAATCAAGGTTACTATGAGGTCTGTCCACCTTTCTTATCATCTTTCTACTCATCACTGTCTAAAAGACCCTTTTCTGTAAAAATCTCAACTTCGTGAACTTCAAATGCAGGGATGATTGTTATTAGACTTATTACCATGTAGAACTACTGCTATTTCATAATATATCTCTCAGCATAACCGTCGTGTTCAATCATCCTAGGCTTCCGCTCCCTTCCCGTCCTAATCAACTCACTCAATTCTTCACCTTACGGTTTTCTATGCAATATTTTGCAAAAAACTCATCTTTTTCATTTTTTGTGTCTTCGAAGGTACTTTTGCAAGAAACGAGAAACTTCTAGGGTAGAAAGACATGTATCATTACAAAGTAAGTATGGATAATCATGGTATGGTCTTTAATCTACTTCTAATAAGGGCTATTCACGTCTAGTTCAACAATAGAACTGTTCATCTATTCAACAAGTTTGTTTATGAATTCACAAATGAGACAGGCAATACCAAGTGCTTTAAAGAAATAAAACAATAACAAAACGAAGGCAATGCCCTGTAAAAGGCAAGATTGTTATTAACCTATTATATTCATTCATTATGCATTGTGTGTGGTACATGGTAAAATATAGGGTAAATTTTGTACCTTAGGTATGTATCTGCATTGCAAATAAAAAATAGTATAGAATTACTATGCAACAGCCTTAATGATGTAATAATATAATCTGATATTGTAAATTATGTCACTCAATGAGTTAATGACAGCATTTGTCATACAAATTGTAAATCGTCACATATATTAGAACTAGTTGTCAATAACCATCGTTAAGAAATTTTAAAGACTTGTGTGTCATTCTAAACCGAATGGTATGTACTTAACTGCAAATTATGTACACATCATTTTCTGTATTGTGTACATTTGTATGAGAAATTTGATGTAGGCAACGTTAAAGGTTTAGACTATGTAGTTATGGAATTGTGAGGTTATGTGGCAGATGAAGTAGATGATAAATAACTTTAGCAGAATTTCTGTACAAGTGTTTTACTTCATCGCTATTTTTCCTCTTGAGCCGTAAGATTTTCTCACCATATAACATAAGGTGCATGAAAATATACTTACACATAGTACTCCAAGTTTTTAACGCTCGAGTTGGCTATAAGTTTATAATATGCAAATAACAGTATTATTTCTGTAATATTGCATTCATATATGTATAAGCTAGTCATACAGACAGAGAGTATTAAACACGGTGCAGTTGACAGACAGACGGATACTTGTGTGTTTGTATAGTTTAAGAGCCACTACTACATGTCTTGGCAGTGTAGATATAACATTAGTGTTTCTAACCTACAACTACCTATGTAATACATCTTAAATGACATTTCAGTTGATTCATGTCAAACGAAAAACTCGAAGACTACATAACTTAAGCAAACATTTGCAGATTTCATCTCGAGTTTGTGTAATGTCCTTAACTTGTACCACTCGCTTCAATCGCTAACACACACACCAATATGCATATGAATGTGTCTGTGTTTTTTGCGTGCCATATTATATTATTTTACACTGCTGCATATGCCCTCAGCTCTTTTTTCCGAACTTACATACACAACAAACACACACGAGCTTCCAGTTTTGGCACTTGTATAATGCTACATTAGTCACTGTGTGGAATATTCCTATTGCATTCCTTCACGCCGTTTACGGTCTTATCAGTTTATCCCAATCTGATAAGAATTTCTTCGTTCTGAAACTAAAACACACAAAAAATTATCAGCGGATTTGTATGTAGAGTATAACAATAAAATTTGACTGTTATCATTTCTATCCCTATAGGACAATTGTAAAAGTAATCTTTCATTATGGCGGTTATAATAATCATATAATTCCCTCTATATAATATTATAGTCCACATTTGACAATATTAAAGGTAACAAGCATTCAACTCACATAAAAACAATAAAACTACATATGATGATAGTAGCAGCATATGTTAAATGTTAAAAGACAGAATGTTATGTTCAGTCTTTTAGAATTGTAGACAACGTAGTAGATGTTTTATTTTGTATTAAAATAAAGGTCAATTGGTGGTGAAGCTTGGTTTGGTTTGATTTAGCCAAAAGAGGAATAATAATAATGTGAGTAGTAGACGACTAAAAGTAGATAATAGAATGTTTGTAGACATAAAGAAATCCGTTGGTAAAGTAGCATCTTCCTTCCTGTGTGCGAGTATAGTATGATGGGTTGATTTTTAGCGAATTCTCGTATATATTCTTCTAGTTTATCCGTTGTAGGAATGAAGGTTGAGGCGCAACATTAGGATATAGGGCCTGAAGTCGTAAAATGTTATTGGAATTGCGGTAGAAGCTTTAAGCTAAAATCATAAAGCACGTTTATACATTGTACATAGTTCATCTTCATAGACTAGCCTGTCAGTTGAGAAACTATAAACAAAGTTTAAGGCTATTTGCATGCTCCAGTCAAACGAGAAGATAGTTGTTATGTATTTGCATGCTAAAGAACACCACGCCATGAAACATACGCGTTTCTTCGTACGAACAAAACTCCTCATCTCACTCTGCAATGCATATTTCACATGACTAATACTCATACTTGTAAAATATAGCTGTACCACTATTTACTTTAACTATTCCTATATGCCAACTTAAGTGTGCATTAGAATGAACGTTTCCCCAATACACAAATCCTCTCTTGGCATTCGCAATACCAATGTGCATTTCCTACTTGTACAATTTACAAGTTCAGTACCTACTACTAGTACACATAATACGTTGCATTTTCGGTAACATTCCTTTGGTACTAAACTAATGATCAAACTGAATGTAGATGTTCGTAATTGCTCTCCATATCCAGCTAAACTCTTAAACAGCTAAAAGCAACTGAACTATACACAGATACATTACATTTACAACTCTTCTCCGCAAGAATTATTTAGTTGTGCCGTGGAATACTACACAACACATACTTGCTCAAAACAGTACAATATACAATACAGAAGCATGTGTTTCATTAAAATAATACTACTAGTTATTTCCAGCTATTACTATTATGTATATCTTTTCCCTCTTCTTGTCTCTTGTGCTTACTATTGCTGGTGATGTCGATTCTTCATTTAATTTCAGGACGTTTACACACTGCAACATAAATAGTTTAACTCTTATATTCCATTCTTCCCTATTACAGATAGTTGTGTTCGTTTCAGCTTTTGGGACTCATTTTATTTACGTTCAGACACAAGAGTTGAACGAATGTCCTCGTAGATCCCACAGATATAAAATTTTGCTAATTTCAACGTTAGGCATAACCGTAATTTTATTTGCATACGTAAGCAGCGCTCTAAGCTTGTAATAATGTGCGAATTTACCTTGTCTTATTGCACAAACAAAAGGATTTTACGTAAAGAACTTCTTAAGAGTGTTAAACTTTTCTAATACCTCAGGCATTTGCTCTTCTCTCGTTTAATTTTGGCACATTACTACGTTTTACTGCAAAATACATTCGCACATAGCGGTGTAAGTTGAAAAAGCTGTGGATAAAATATTTACAGTTGACTGCTGAAACAGATTAGTGTGATGAGTCTCATGGGATGAAATGTAGTGGAGTAGATTCTACTTACTTTTTAATGAAATAGGGTCATGTATTGTCATGCAAGAGTCTCTTTATACGACTTTGTGGGTATTTCCACGCATGTCTCAAGAGAATTACTACGGATACATCAAAATATTATGATGTGCATTAGTGATGATGAAATAGTGCTAGTTGTAATTTCACACACATCGATTTTTAAATCTGGATGAAAATCACAGTAACATAAGCGAAATTAAACTTAACCTGATTTTTATATGTATTCTACTCTATGACTAAACAGATTGAAATATCTGTGTCTTCTAATTTTTTAAATTAAAAAAAGATTAGAATTTCCATCAAGTATTATTAAATGGGTATACGGCTTGAAATTATGTGTATGTTATGTTTAACCATAAGTCACTTAAGTGACTTAAGTCAACTGAAAGCTTTTTCATGAAGAAATCCACGAATATAAAATGAGTCGAGACTTTATGTATGCAGAGGATACTAAATAGACGGTTTACCGAAACTTTTCATAATACGTGTGAATCTTACGATCTTCAATCCACATTTGTCTCGGAGAAAAGTTTATGATTTAATTCAACGACACTGAAGAATTGTGTTTATTTTGTACTCATTATGCATTTTCCAACACCAGTGAGGTATTTGAATAGACATGATTCTAAACCGTGTCTTATTACGCGCATGTATGTATAAAAGGATCTCAAAATAAGTATGGCCATTAAAAATTACTTCAGAGAAAAATCACGAACAAAAACATATTGACATGAAACGTAAGACTGTCGTGAAAGTTTTGTGGCTATTTCAATAAATTATAAAAATGATTAGAATTTTGGTAAATCCTAACTGAATATTACGATTTTTAATTTGTTACCATTAGATGTAAAAAAATCGCAAACTTTATGATGCTACGATATTGTGTAGAATGAACCGTGGCGTTTCTTACATGTTACAAAATTATATTAATACATCATTGTGAAAAACATTGTAACCCGTTTGTTGATTTCTTGCAAATTACCTGAATATGTTTATATTAAAAATGTATGTAGTATGTCACGAGTTTAATTCACAAGAGTAAATAGCATGCACTACAAAATTTCCAAGCAATTCTCGAGTCTATAGCTACCTGTAATAATATTAGAATGATAGTAACATAACATTTCTCCTTGTTAAACTAAAATTTGGCTTACTTAAGGTTTGAGTACGACCACAGCACATTTGCTTAACTACAAACAATACTGTACTTGACTTATGCAGCGGTATTAATGCAGTGTGGTTCAAAACGACGTTATTTAAAAGCAAACGAATGCAAATCAGTTCACAGAAGAACTTACTTATGGTTGATCTGAGTTATTACTTCTAGTAGACTGCCTGAGATAAAGGACAGGACAAATCAATAAGTCTATAAGACGTAACTATATTACCTAGAGGTAGGGGAGTACAAAGCATATTATTTTTTAGCTTCAGCCGCAGTGGATGAGGACGTATGAGTTAGTTGGGATGGTTGAATAAAGATAATAAGAGAAGGAGACAGACCAGTGCAGTAGTGCATAGACGCAGAGAAGGATTGACTAAGAATTTGTTTTAGGGCATGAGTCAAGACAAGTTTATGTAGCATTATTAGCCGAGTATAAGAGACACCACTGACTGTGTTGTGAGTAGAAACTGCAATGTTATAATTTTGTTGCTCTGACAGTGAAGATCTACGAGAAATGAACAACAACGAAAGCAAATAAACACCTTTTCTAGTCTCTGTGGGTCTAGACAGGGCACGACTAAATGTAATATTATTATGCAACTATTATGTCAGGTACCGTACAACGGCAAGCCAAAAAGGTACAGCAGTATGATTCACAATTTCAGTTCAACTTAGAAACAGTTAGGTTTATTATTCAATGAAAAATACGATGAAGTGTAGAAGTAAGTCCACTAACGTATTTCTGCCTCCATTACCCTGCCTCTATGTCTCTATACCGTCAACGTGTGTTCCTTTGCCGTGTGTAAACCTTCCTGGGCAAACACAGTACATAAATATGTACACTCCCTTGTGAACTCTTTGCACTGTAAACTGGTATTTGAGTACTTTTTATGTCTCGTAGCAGATTTCCTTGTAAAAATGTAATCTGCAAGTCTTATTTACATTTGCACTGATTGTACACCTACTACTGCTGCTGTGGCTCTGAACCATCGAGTTATTTCTCATTGTAATCAGATATAGGTGATGAAATTACGCGAAGGGTCAACATTATAAATATTTTCTAACGAACGGCAAATGTCAATGCCTTAAAGATTATAAGCATGTCCTAAATATGTAGCAAATACACAGCGTGAGTCGCTACTAATGACAGAATCAATTTTATCGTGAATACGTATACCTAACTAAAGGTATAATGTACAATAGGGATGTGCATGTACATATTGATATTATAATTACTTCACATTTCCTCACGTATTCATTGTTATGAGATTTCTATAGAATTGTTTATATAGAAAACATGTTGATAGGTATTTATGTGTTTGGTATTTACCTAAGGTTGGGGTTAAGATGGATCAAGAACAATAAATGTTAGTGTAGCTTAATATTTATTGATGTGTGAAGTCAGTAGGGCACAAGGGTTTGATTTGTGCGAATTTCCACAAGTGACGGGATGGTATATAAATGTAGAGCGATTGTGAAGTGATGAGATAAGAGTTAAGAGTGCATGGAGGTATAAATGGAGCCTGGCGTAACAGTGAGTGGATGATCAAAAGCATAAGAAATTGAAAGAGACGTGACGTTTCGCGAGGCATGAATGACAGACATGTGAAAACAAGGGAAGATATATGGAGAATGACATTAGCCACTTATGCGAGAACATAAAATTCTAGTAAAATCACAAGAAATTCTGCGACAAAACCCAGCGACAAACAAGGGACGACGAGGACGAGACATTTAACTTTAGTGCCAGTCGTTCTGATGCGACTCTATTATATAATCCACAGATATTTTGTCTTGTCACTTCTCTGTTTTGTTTTGCTTGCGTCGTTTTTGTGCGAGGCGAGCTTCTCCTGCTGAAAATGTCACTGCGTTGTTGAGTGTTTAGGATGACGAGAGTTGTTCTGCAGACCTTTCTTATAACCCAGGAGTGTTTCAGAGCTTTGTTCAGAAAACGAGTTGGACTGCTGCTGCTGGAATAAATTGAAATGAAGTGAAATCAAATGGGTTGTGATGTGGTGGTGAAAAGTGTGAGCACAGGGTCTCATAAATAAACGACTCCGTATGTACACTCACAAAACGCCATGCACATTCAGCAACTCTTCTCACCCAAAAACAAAACTCTCTGCCACATTCATATAATATTATCCCTTGTGAGCATTCTTCAACATACGACTTGTGAGAATTTCTATTTCCACAGTCACATATACTTTGGCTGTTCAGTTGTAGTAGTGGTGGGGCTACACATGTACAAGAAAACACAACAGTTAACACACTACAACGTCTATTTTCAGAACGCTACGCAGTCGCGTCGTCCATGGACCAGATGAGAAACTTTTCTTTTTCTTTGCATCCTTGATGGAAACACTTGGATTTGTCTTATTTATGTTTCCCTATTAAATCACAGAATTTATATGCTCCCCGTGCAGTCTGCACAATGATACAGATTTTAATTGCGAAATAAATTTAACAACACCAAATTCTATTGTTCAATTAAAATGAATTCAGCTGTCATTCGAGTCGCATCTTTATTTTCCCATTCCCACATCACCTCCCAACGCACAGAACACAAATAAAAACATTTCTCGTCCTGTAATAACTAAAACTGTAACCGAAACCTATATTGTAAGATACAGTCTATATAGAAATACATTTCTTTCATTGTGTGGGTAGAGTTAAAGCGTCTATAATATATCTAATCACACGATTATATTTATAAGGTGCATAAAACACAGTGACATTTGTTCGAGACAATGCAAGGGATACAAAACAGATATATTATTATTGGTAGCAGAGTTCATTTCTATAAATGAAATATTGTCAGAGTGAAGTGAACGTGAGGAATCGTAAGGTTGGCGGTGTACAAAAGAGCCCAAGAGTAAAATTGCAAATAAGATTTATGTGGGATTAAACGGAAGTCTACAAATTGTCTTGACTTGTGATAAAGCGATATTTCTTAAGGTAACAGTTGTTCGTATTTTGTATCTGTTGTCTCTCTCTCTCTCTCACTCTGTATTTGTGTGGGGTAAGTCAAACCACTAATAACATAATAATATCCGTACTTACTCATATAGTCGGACAACATGATGCGCGGAGTAGTAGGAAAGCAAGTGCAAGTGAAGGATTATCTCCTGTGTCGAAGGAAATGTTGAATAAATGGAAAGAGTCAACAGCAGCACAAACACATTACACAAAGACAAGATCTTTCATTTCCGTTTTGTGAGGAAAGCTCTATACATACGATCTTTGTCTTTTAGACTTATGGTAATCTTAACAGAATCCTAAGAAACCAGTGACATCTCCAGCCGAGTGTGCAATCGCAATTCTAATACATGTGATATATTATTATCATATAAATGGATTCTTCTATGGCACTATGTCTAGTACTTCTACGAGTATAAACTAATAATTATTATTTATCTACACCTTCTACAATTACTACATGTAATATTTCTCTTTTGACTTGGACTTATGATTCTCCTGTTATATAAAAGCTATTATATCAACCAACTCTATACAGTAATAATAATATATTCTTCAATATATTTTATATGGATATAATATAGAGGAGTTATTGTGAGTGAGCTGACTATGAGTATATATCAATTCTTCATAGAAATAAGAAGGATGAGTAGGAAATGTCGGTAAAATATCTCCAACCCAGTCACATTCATTCCCTTCGCTCTTCCTATTAATCTAAATGAGCAACAGTTCTTTTTCTGCGTCACACACACACACCGAATGTTTAAAGACTCGTACAGTCGTACAAAAATAATATTATGGATGCGAGAAAATTTTTTACTCGTATAGCTCCACACCTCCAGTAAAAGGAACCCCGAACAATATTATTATAGAGCTTCCGGCTTAATTACCTAGAATTTTACAGTTATAGGTACCTATCGTATTATCCATAAGCATTTTTATAATTACTTACTTATATCAACACTTCTCACAGTATTTATTTGCGGAATGCTTTTGAAAGATATGAGTGAAAGTGGGACAACATCAAATGTCTTTTTGCTGATTAAATAAAACGCTACATTTCTGATTGCTAAAGAGGAATGAGACAAATAAACGGTCTTACAAACTACACAAGAGTAATGCAATTTTTTACTGGAGCACATGTTTGGTTTTTTGGCAAGTCTCCTCGTTATAATATAATCCAATGTGTAATTTTGTGTAATAGACGCAAAAAGCAATGGGAAAAGAAAGAAGCCGAAATGGAGGGAGACCAAAAGTTACTCATCCTCGTACATTCGTATCTGTGTATCTCATGAATATTGCAATATAAAGCATTACTCGAGTAATACGAACCACTAATATAAGCACTAACAGAAATGAAGTACAGGATTTACATATTCGTGTAAAACTTTACACATGAAGACACATATTGGTATTCATACCCATTCACAAGAAAACAGACCAAGCAGACTGACAGTGACAGACAGAGCAACAGTTTTGTACACAGCTATTAGTTCTTTTCTGTAGAATCAAAACCATTCCACGCTATGAACAAATGGCAGAATTGAGTAGTCGTAGTAGAAGTATCATCATCATCATCATCATCTCCTTCTTCTTCTTCATCCTTCACTCTTTACTTTACCACGCTGTTCTTTTGATACGCGAGCAAGACTACAACCAGGAAAGAAATATTAACATAGAGACAGACACCACGCATCGGATGCGCCGCCACGGTATGTTGTAGTTTGTAAGTCGCAAGTGTAGCAGGAGCAGATATTAAATTAAGTAAAAAGAGAGATGATGAGACGGAACAACTCGACCAGACTCACAGACTTAGAGCAAAACAGCACAGAGACCAGACCAAAACAGAATGACGCTCAAAACACAGGCTTAGCTACTGTTATTGACTTTTGAAGATGAGATATGAAAAAAAGAGAGAGAGAGAGAGATAGCTCTGTGTGTGTCTTTTCAGATGGTGTATTATGTAATGTTCTATTAGTAAGGCTGAACTAATGCAAGGATCGGGAGGTAGAAAAGAATAGTCGTCGGCTCTAGTCAAGTTTCCGCTCACAATCTGAGATATGGCTTCCACGTGCCATTTACGTTGAAACTCTTTCCATTCCACTTTTCTCCATATTAGTACCATATGCAATTTTTTAGGTTCATTACTCTACTTCTTCTGGGTTTATTATTATGTAATATTGTAGGATTAACTGAAATACCTACCAACTAACTCGTTTTCATCTAATATTGCTACGTAATACTTTAATATTGCTCACCCTCATTGAAATCCAACCAGGGAGGTAAAGAATTCCTTATCCTGTTCTTATATCGAGGATTACCGGGATGGACCTCTGTTTGAGAAAGGTATTACTACTATGTATGCTCAGTGGAGTTGTCAAACTCTATCCTCCTTTCATATAATTTTTTATCCTAATTCTAGCCGCAGTCTATAAATCAAAATACTTAATAATATTTATTGTATGATTTTTTATAAAGTATAGAAGGAGTCCATTATCAGAAAGGCAAGGGTAGGGATTATTGCTATTTTGTAGATTTTCGGATTATTTTCATCATAAATCTGTCTAATGCATCATTATGTTTTCTAAAGGAAGAAGGGATTTCATGGTTCAATACAGAAATACTTTTTGTTTTTGTGACTCAACAGGTTAACTGTACTGTCTTTTTGCAAAGAGTCAAGGGCTGTAGGAAACTTGAGGAATATTACATTGCGACGGACAATATTTACGACACGTAGCAAATATTGTTTTCCTTATTAAATCAACTTTGGGATTTCCGCAATAAAAATAGTTTCTCCAATGTTGCTGGTTTTTATGGCTAAAAATGCTAACATAAATTTCAGAGGGCACTTAATAAGTGGTGTAATGTATTATAGGTTTATTAGCTGCACAATCTGGTGTGGTATTTATGTGGAGATTAATACCTTTTGATTTTCAGCTGGAACAAACCAAATCTATAGCTAGGTGCCTAATTTATTGCTGGTGTAGACCTTAATAAACATTTACAACATAATTAAAGGTTTTATAGTTCTCCGTATAAAACATCCTCACCTATATTGTTTTGGCTTAATATTTAAGCTGTGAATTATATATTTACTGTGCTCCTTCGCTTCTTGATAGTAGTCGGAAATTGAAAATTTATGAGAGCCTATTGTAATTGAATAACATTGAACCGTCTTTTTAGATTCACAATCGGGTCACATACGACAATAAATGGTTACTATTCACTTTGCTTGGGCAACACAAGCAGCTAGCAGTACTTTCGGTGGTGCTGGTGCCACAAGGCGGAATTCGGGTTTCTCATGGCGTTCAAGTCATAACATGTGTAACATGTACTCTTGCTGGAAATAGAATCGAACTACAATGCCTTTCTCAAACTATCTCATAGAGAGCACAAGAAAAAAAATGATGTCATTCTGATTTTATTGTCGGAGAATATTTTTCGTCTTTTCTTCATCTATAATTCAAATCCCTGCATGAGACATGTATTACTAAAATACACCATTCCGTCCAGAATTATACAGCAATTCGTCCAGTGTATAATTTTTATAAGAAATAATAGGAATACATATAACAAGAAAAACATATAAGAAAACAATAATTTTTATTTTTAGACTTTCTATAATTTTTTCTATAATTTTAAAATGATGTAATTCTTGATAGATTATAAAATATATGACTATTTTATCTATACCGTTGTCGTAATGCATATTTTTCTAATTACATTATTAATGCGCATACTTCTTAAAGGACGTGAATGATTTGTTCTAAGTAATTTAGGATAATAACATGGAAGTAGAAATACTAATTTGAAACTGCCAAAAGCAATTACGTTTTAGCTGAAATTGAAAATGAAGTGATGATTTAGGTACCGGAAATTACGTTTGGCGGATCCTCACACTCAATCATTGTCATTTTAAGAAATGGTGACATTAAATAAATAGAAGAGCCGAAAAGATAGGATGGAGGCGATGTTAGCGAATCTGTAGATATTTTATTTCTACCACATTGTGCAACAGACGGCAGTCATGTATGTTTACCCTTTTTTCTTGGCTGTGCGCTTCGAGTAAAGAGAAAAGTGCAGTGTGGTAGTTGTGTAATGTGATGAGCATTTTATCCCATTCGCTCTCTGTTCTTTTATCGAGCTCAGACTTTCTTTGGCTCATTCCGTTGCCTTTATCTCGCATTCTAACACACCCAGCATGTCCATCAATTCGCAACTTGGGCCGTATGCACATTACATACTAAATACGACACGGCTCCTCCATAGAGCCATTTACTTCCCCCACTCACTCCACTCTTCACTTGACATCCAACTCAAACCACCAAATAATTCCTACAAACTTCCTACAACATACAATTCCCGGTTTACGCTCTTCCTTAACCACTCTTTTTACCATTCACCTAATTTCTGTGCTATACATATCATGCTCATTTGTTCTTTCTAATCGCTGATAGCTATTACACATATGTTACACACAAAATACTTTCTGCTAATGTTATTACACATATCAGAACAATACAAGCCTATTATGCAACTCAAACAAAGATGAGCAAATAAAGTTTGCCTACAATTATACGGCATCTGTCAGATAGGATTTATGGACGATTATAATAATGACGATGAAGTCTACACAAAAAGACCAGCACTTATTTTAGACAAGCTCCTTTATTATTATTATTATTATGTACTACAAATATTTACTTCAGATTAGAAATTTTACAAAACATATTTATTTTACACATAGATTACAAATCACTGGCTCCAGATAATATTTGGCTAACATCAGAAAAATATATAATATACATAATTTTAGATTTTGACGAGATTTTTTTTATTACAGTCATATTTTTTTTCCATCCACTTGTAATACCATTTTATTTGTTATTTTTTGTCACATTTTAATGATTAATATATAATCATTAATATCAAATCATCTATAATACAGTTATGTTGTTTGTGCATGACATAGAACTTGGTATTTCGGTATTTGACTGTGACAATATAAGACCAAACGACGATCGTTGATTATAATACAGCTCTTTGTATTTATTCGCTCACTGCAGAAAGTCTTGCCTCTCTGTGAATGAAAAATTTTCATATCCACCCCGTGCAAATGTTTCGTATTGGTTTTCCTGTATTACTGCATGAATAGCTGTGCACTTAAAATAGAATTTTGTTTATTGCCCTCCGCTATCTATAACATGGATATATCCATTATTGGCTGCTGCACCTAGTGCAATGCGTATATCCATGTGTTATCTACACATGTTGCGATTTATTTTGACACGGTGCGGTACTATAAGTTCAGAGAGATAGTATCTGTATTTTGAAAACATGAACTGATTGTCAGACTGAAAGGTTGGACCACGCTAAATAACTATGGATGCTGGATGTTTCTACGCAGATAAATAAAAGGGGAGAAGGGAAGACGATGCATGATGAGAGGATACGTTAAATATAATATAGCATTGCTCTTGAAACTGATTTCCCTTTCTTTTCCCCTCAAGGAAAATTTCGGTAAAGAAAAGAAACGAGCCACAGTCGAATAATGTTAACGAGTGATGCTCCAACTATTAGTTCCGCCAAGTTCCAAGTGACAGATCCAGGAAAATTCTCTGCACACACAGACTATATGGCACTATACAAGGATTTAGCAATAATATCATACTTTATCACTTAATGTGTGTATTGTACATGCAATGAAGTGTAGCTTGTGCCCTTTTCCCTCGACCACAGCAGAGAACAACTGCAACTCAAAGTTTACCTATAGACATTTGACTGCGAGAGCATTTTGTAGCACTATAACAATTTTCAGTAGTTTTTCTCGGTACTTACACTCTGCACGCCTTGTCGTCTTTTGGTGTGTTTTCATGTCACTATACACTAACTCGGAAATGTTTGTCTCGTCTTGAACGTATTTTTAGAATGGAACTTGTACGCGTATACAGACTTGATCACAATGTTCACATCCAGTGATACAAGTATTTTAAAGTTGAAGAACTAACATCTGGTCCTCTTCCTTCATGCCAACATATACATACACATGTAATACCATTACTATAATATAGTAGTACTCTACGTACTCTTTCCTTCTCTACGCCTTATACTTTACATATACTGACTTTCTTACATATATACTTTGATCAGCTTTCCGCTTTAATACCATTATGCATGCTGAATATTACTATGTCTGCATTATAGGCTTGTGCCGTATAGTAATGAATCCACGGTGACATTTCCAAGCGGACCTTTACAAAAAGAAAAATTTCATAGCAGTATGCATTTGCAAATGAAGACTCAGAAAAGGAATACCAATTATAATATTAACTGATGTATTTACATAATACTCTGATTAAGCTTACAGCGCAACAAACTAAATTAAGGTTAGCACTCAATGTGGTAATGTGTAACAGTAAATACATATTTTTAAATGTAAATCGATTTACATGTGAAACTATTTACAGTTTAGTTTTATATGACTTTTGTAGTTTGCTCTGATGCTAAAAACTCGACTGGTTGTCTTTAGAATACTTTGATCGTGTGTGTGCTACGCGTTAGAGTACTCTGTACTAGTTGTAGCATTTTTATGGAACAGTAAAAATCTGCAAACAAGAATGGACAATAAACGCTTTGAGATGTTTTTCGTCTGTCAAGTAAAAACTACAGACTAAAACGATTGGTGGTGGCGGTGGCCAAGAAGATAGTAAATAAATTCCATTCTTTCTTGTGGCATTCATCGTGTGTGTCGTGTCTTAGTCCTGACATGTCTCCCTAATGTTTTCAGTTGCCACTTGCCACGTTGCCACTCTGTTTTCAACTTTTCACTCCGCAGTACCTACATACATACACATACACACATGAGTGTACTTATACTTTATACATAATGGATAGACACATAGATATACGTAACGCACATAAAACACGGCTTTCTCACGTTATCAGTGCAGTTTACCGCGAGCTCATCTTCAACGACCTTTTCGTCTTTCGTTGAGTACATTTGTTGGCCATTTCACTGTGTATTGTAAACTTTAGTACGCAGGGAAACATTATTACAGTGTGCTGGAAAAAGCAAGCATCATCCACAATACGGAAATGGACTGCAAAGAGTTTTACTACAAGTTATTGGTTATCCCTTTAGGTTTTCGTTTGTTTAGCGTATGGCTGTCTGTTATTTCATTCTCATCATGAGGTTTCCCTTGTCATTCCCTCTTATCGTTTCGTCTGCTAGGATTTGTTTTGCGGTGAACAACTGTACATCGCTTTACCTTTCAGCGTCACAAACCTCAATAGACATTCGACATAATATACTACAACATGTACTATTATAGTTATATGCACTATACTGTGAACGAAACAGAAGTTATAACTGTAACTGACCTGATGATGGAAATAACACTTGGTCACTTTTAGACCGTTATTTCTGACGGAGCTAAATACTAGCAATGTCCTCTGATTATGCAGCATTTATTTACTCAGGAGATATATGAATGTAAGAAACTTTTTGTACAATGTTATAAGTAGGAGTCACTTACTGCGATTTTAAAGTAAGAGTAAGTGTGGAGACACTAAAAAGGACGAAATTACTGTTGCGAAGAAGATTCCTTTCTATGTATTCAATTATTCAAAAGACGAAAAATAAAATGTGTGCTTTACGGTTGATGAAAATGGTAAAGTTTTTACTATTTTATACTTTTCTCGACTTGGAATTGTTGAAACGATTGAGTGGTTATATATGACGCATACGTAGAGTGCTACATGCATCTACCCGGAAAAAGTAAGTGTGGCCTGTGAGGAGAAAAATGAAAGTTGGGAATAGCAATTTGTTGTGGGACGAAGTACACAAGTTGCATGTAGGAAGAAATGGTTCGCTTTTGTCGTATTGTTACACTGGGCTCCACTCATTTTGAGACTTTTGACATATTGACACTAATTCACAAAGTCTTTCGAATGCTGCTGCTCATTGAGACGACAGAGGATTTCTTCTTCTCAAACTTGCGTCTTCTGTCAATATAAACTCTCTTAACTTACTATATTCTTCTATCTTGGAAATATAACACTCTGTGTGCTATTTATGTGAGTAATAAACTACGGATGAGATGAAGATGCACTTTTTTCATTGTCAGATCAGATAGCCACAAGAGCAAAGGAAAGTACACGCCAGGCAGAAGCAGGTTCAAAAGGTAGCAATACAATAGAAAGGAAAATAGATTGAAGTAATTCAATTTCAGATAATTGTATCAAGTTGACTGCGTTGACTGCGGAGGTTCCTTCTGACATAACACAATAACGCACGGCTTGCTTACATCTTTTTGCTCTTGTGTATATAGAAGCTCTTTGCAGCGTAAAGCAGAAACTATATATAAGTTTCTTCAATGTGGACCAAAGTTCAACTCATTCGAAATTTAGTCAAACCATTCAGTATCAAAAATCATATAGTATTGGTGTATTCAGGACGATACGACGAAGTATTTACATCCATTACATAGGCACCGCCTATTCTACAAATATAAAAAAACAGTTCTGAAAAATTCACCAGATGAAACACTCATGTGCTTACTCGACGAAGTCTCAAGGGGAACAACCATTCAGTATAGTAACATTGGGCCACTTACCCACACCATCCTTCACACTGGACATTATTGTTCCTTATCTCAAAGTGTGTGTCTGTGTGTGTGCATTTTAATGTGATATTCAAGGAGTGAGTGAATAGAGTCTCCATTATTATGTTGTTATTATTATTGAATGTTGAACTATTTGTAACTGTCTTCCGTTTCGACCCAGCGCTTTCCTCTTTTTCGACCACCGGATTGGAATTGAAAGAAAAATGTCATTTCTTGTTCATGCTGTGACATGACTGGGATGAACATCGCATAACTTCATTAATAATTGTTGATGCTGTTACTTTTTACTTACTACTAAAATTTATCATCGCTTTTAGTAGTAGAAGCACTTTGCGCTTGATGGAATATATTCACTTTTTCACATTTTAGTGTGATGCCTTCATAAGGTAAATGTGTTGCATTTTGTCATCCTTGTCAGTTTATTTGCTAAATTAGCCCTTAACAAAATTAGGAATAATTGATTTTCATCTGCAAGGACAAAAGAGAAAATCTAGAATTTTTGATTGCATTGCACATAGTGCAGAAAATGTAAAGCAATATAGGGAGATTGAAAAGGACGGTAGGAAGAAAGAAGATGGGAAAAGCCGTGCAAGAAAGGACTTCAATTCAATTTGTTCCAATTCAATTAAATTTTATTGCTCATGACTAGTCTGATGTGCATAAAAGGAAGGGTGGGATGTCAATGCCGGAGGAGGGCAGCAATTCATAAAAGGGAAAGAAGAACTTATTACACCATAGAGGTGTTGAACATTTGTGGCAGTGGTTGTTGGTGGTAGGAGCCTTTAGCTCATGCTTTCAACATATGCATCCTACATTCAGCTTATGTAGAACAAAGACTTTCACATTATCAAAAGTCGAATAATATGTGTTGTGGTTCAACTATTCAATTCTTTCTCCTTGTCTTTTCGTCAATCCTTTAGGAGTAGGAAATAAGGCTCCTGTACTAAACTATCAAATGGGAAAACCGAAAAGAAATATTATCAACTAATTCAAATTTCGTGATAAACGTGGTAGAAGAACAAAAGAATATACTTTGATGTTTTCTTCATTTCCTTTTTGAGAGGAGGATATTTAAATGCCCTCCAGATAAGTAAGGGGAAGATGATCACACAAGTCTCTATGTAAATATGTGTCGGCGTATCCTACTTCATGTCAGACTTCGTGTTAACATTTAAGCAATGAAAAAGTCTTTTGGAGTATACTACGTTTACACTTTTGCCACTTTTTTTTATTTATGTGTGTGAAGAATATATATTTTTCTACAATTTTCTTATTTTAGTATACTAGAATCTTTTAATGGATAAATGTATATGCATTACCCTAAATAGTAAATAAACAAAACTAGTTCAACCATTAAAGTCTTTAAGCCATGCTATTTATGAGAGGTATATTTAGGAATGCTAAAGTTGTCTCAGTCAGTATTATTGTGGCTTGAGAATTGTACTAATATACAGCAAGATTTTATAGCAAGAACAACGGAGATTCTATTCGGAGGACTGGATGGAGGTGGTGTTTCTAGAAACTTATAAGTAAAATTATTTTTCTATTGTTGGATGTGATCTGACGCATGAGAGTGTAATACGAAGGGGATTGACTGCAGTACCTTCATGGTGTCTTGAGCAATGCACGGCTTAGCCTTCGACATTAATACAATAGGAAATATTTTACACTATCCATCAACTATAGATAAACATTTGTAGCATGAAGCAAAAGATTGCTTCATGTGACTTAACTTTTGTAAGAATTTTGCTATGTCTAATACTTAAGATACCAGCTTAGCTTTGCTCTGAATTTCCGTATTACACATTTATAGGAAGAGTATAAAAATGACTTTGAATCTCGGGAGATGGGTTTTGTACATGTAATGTTAACGTGATGTGTGCTTCTTCAAGAATTACTATTGCGTAAATAGAAAGTCGTCTACTTTCAGTATTGGTAGGAAGGTACTAGAGCCAGAAGAACTGCCAGAAGTAATGCTCGTGCATTAAAGAAACGATTTTGCCTCGTTTCAAAAATTTATCATATTTTTAGGTTCCTAATCGGGATTTAGTTTTCTCTAAGAGGATTTCTGGCTTCCTTTCAGCTCATTGTGATCTCCTTTCTTCCCTATGACTTTTCTATTCATCATCTCATCACTTTTGCCACCAAAGCACAGTTCCATAGAAGGTCTCCGTTTCCCCCCTGTACTTAATGTACCTACGTATCTACTATATCAGACTTACTCAGTATGCATTTAGTACTGTTACTTATGTATATACCCATATGTCCCTATAAATATTTATATAAAAGCGCATAGTTTTTTCTTATATTTCTTTTGAGAGCATCAACTGACTCTCTCTCAGTATTTTCTTTCAAATCATCTCAAATTCTAATCGAGACATATGCACACATTTTAAATTTCATATACACATAAGCTCACAATATATCTATATATAAAATCCTATGGACATCATTAGATCTATATTTAGTTTTGAAAATCGGCAAAACTAGCAATATTTCTATAGTAATGAGTGAAATACGGATTTTTTATTTTCAAGAATTATATACCTTTCAGAAATATAATATAAATAGCACAATTAGTAGCAGTAGTGTGTTTATTGACCAATATAATAACATCATCGACCACAATTCAAATCATTTCAAATTACATGATATTATAATATATGACGAATTACTCCAATTATACTAATTGGTGAAGGTTTTTCAGTTGATAGGCAGATGAAACGTCACAATGTTGACTTCATGTGCTTTAGTAAAAAACCTGGACAATTGAAAATCGTTTTTGGCGTTAGGAAAAATGGACTTTGAGATACATACCGAACATAATAACATATACCTTTGGTTATTATATTACCTGTAATATGAAGAACCATAGATTATTGTTATAAAGAGCTTCTTGGGCTAAATTTAGAAATGGCCTTTAAGACTACTAAAATGTAACCAGAGTATGAAACAGAATATCAAGCTATAGAAGATTCAGACAAGTTTTCCGAGAGATATACAGACGGTAATTGTTTACCTTGAACATAAAGCTGTAGCTTGGTTGGTATGAAATGAAGTAGCCCGTTGAGCTTTCCTCAGTGCGATTTGCATGCTGCTTGTATTATATTTGTAGTTACCTAGCAGCGACGCAGAAAAGCGACACAGAAACTGAAAGTCATCGAGCTTGAGATAGTTGAGCAAAAGGGAGAAGAGAGTGTGACAAGGGATTCAAAGCAATATCACTTAGATTCATGCAATAATAATTTGTGATTCCATTCTATCCCATCGCTAAAGAAATTGTGTATGCATGAGTAAAGGTGAAAGTTTAAACAATAAACGAAGAAAGCTGCCATATCCATATCCTTTAGAAAATGTTTGCAACAAATCCAAGACTTTCTCTGACAAATGCGTTTATTTCTCTTCTTCGTCGAGCTGCAGACATGAATATAAAAGCTGGAATTTCAATGAGTAGTCTCTTTTACTCAACTTCTATCCCCAACACCAAATCAAACGCCAAATCAAATAAGCATTCTTCTTAGTATGTGAAATGAAAGACGAAAGAGAGAAGTGATTTAGCAAGCCATGTGGAAAGTTTTACAAGCCATTTCAATGGATAGAAATTCTATTTCAATAGATGTACTTACTATTTTCCTTAACTTAATAAGTAGAAAAAGAGGATTTCATATTCTCTTTTCTCTACGTTCTAACACACAAAGCTTTTAGTAACATTTTCCTCCAACAGATTTTCCTTCACTCTCCGTCGTTCACTTTAACATCTTCACTCTGTCCCACTCTATCACCACCTATAAAATTAGAAGCAATAACACGGCAATACACTTTTATACCTACATGTATACATTTATTACTATAATGCGTCTTTAGAAAAGCATCGTTGCACTGCCATAGGAAGAAAGTCTGTCTGGAAAGATTTTCCTGTCTCATACTTCCACACGTTACAAATATATTAACTAACTCTACCGTTATAATGAACATCACTATTCATGGAATGCACTATCGTATGGTTGCTTATTCTAAGAGTTTATCTGTGAATGCAATTAAAGTCAATTTATATTCATATTCTACCACGGGTAGTCCTCTTATCTACATGGAGGCATATTTTACCCTTGTAAAAGTAGCTTTACAACTACTATCACATTATATCTGTACTAGTAGAAAACCATTATAAGCTGTAGTTATATATTCAACCCGTATTCTACAGTTTGTGTTACTTGTGCACAATTCCTCCTGTCGGTGCATATTGTCAAGAATTAGAATATTATTTTAACAAATGTCTACAGGTATTCCCACAGCTCGTTGTTTGTGCATCTCTACAAAAACAAAATAAGCCGTGTTTGCATAAACTGGATATTAGTATAGGTAGGAATTGACTAGGTATATATAAGAATATAATATGCGGATGTCGTTTTCGTTACTGCAAGTACGACCATGACATTTGATGTGATGTGACGATGGTATGTTGATGGCTATCGTTGGTTTTCTAAATGACCCTGGTTTATACACACACTATTAGGTACGCAATCGGGCTACACTGCTAAAGCCCAAAATCATCATCTGAAAGCATCACTACCATAGTATGCAGGTAAGCTACGTATTAATGGAGAGTACTTTCAACTATAACATAACAATAACCGCAAAGTTTCTCACACAAAACTGTGCACATAAACGGACAGAGGAAGGAAGAGGAAAGAATAAATGTCAACGGAACTCTCGACAAACAATAAGGAAAGGATAGGCCAGGCGACATCACATAAAAGAAACCATGCCATGACATCGAATACTTATACCGTCTCCTCTAGTAAGACTCCGGTCCTTTAGACGCCTAATACATATATATAGACATTACAATCAGAACTGCGGGCAATTATTACAGATACTACTCGTGTCTCTATTATTATAAGTAAATGGTACTACTAGTACTATGGGGAGAGTTGATATTTTCATCCTTACTGTAATGCTAAACTTGCCTTTCTCCTTTCAAGTATCTATACACACTTTACTTTCTGGAATTCTGCAATAATAGGGGAAAATGTAGGTATAATAGTTGTGTCTGTAGCATCTGTAGGAATAGAAAATAATGAACTTGCAGAAATACAAGATACGCAACTACGTATAATATTACTGGTGTTATTTAGGAACGTATAAATATAAATCTTCCAAAAGTAGATGTTCAGGATGCCTTAGGATGGAATTACTACACACGTACGGTGCAAAGGCCAAAAGCACATTGTCGGATTTCACACGACGACCACGCAGAAAGAACCAGATAAGGTTCACTACTAACACTAATTGCTTCTTCCAAAGTCATTCTCATTGTTAATTCTTTGCAAAATGCCCTTAGCAACTTATCATCGTCACATCACCCAGTCAGTATTTAACGGTAATCACCGCGCTCCAAGGGCTTTGCCAAATAAATGCATACCTAATTCAAATTAATTAGCTTCCTACTATAACTAATACCTCAGCTCAGAGTAAGGTTGAAATTTCGGAGAAATAATGTGGAAAAATATGATTTCATTTCTCCAACTAGAGGGGTTTTCTTGTTTTGCCATGTTCATCACTTAAAGTCTTTTTTGGACCATGTTTAAAATATGTAATGATAACATGCAGATCATTTTCTTAATTCACAATAAACTCAATGTTTAATTAGGTTAGGTCTATTGAATTTTTCCACATAATTTTCAACACTGGTATATGGTGATAAAAAGTAGACTCTATCTTAAGTAGTGTAAAACATATGTTCTGAAAATTGTGACGTAGCAATTCAACACTAAACTTCAAATCCTACCAAAATGACGCAAGTTTAGCTCATGACTCATTGAAACTAACTAGTAAGTCGTGTAGGATGAAGATAATAGAATTGCGTGCCACACAAGCAAAACTTTGCAACAGAAATGCGACTTTCTATTTTTAGCCCGACAATGTACATATTTGACTGTTGATTGCATCACAGTATTAGAATAGAACAAGTTACACATTTCACACACAATTAAATAATTAGTAAATGTTCTCCAAACTAATTAAAACTGTGGCAAATATCCATGCTTACTTCAGTAAGTTTACTTCGTTAAAATAATATTTGCACACAGTTTAATACTTTCATGGCATTGAATTTAAGGAAAATCAATTATTTATTCATACCTTAAAAAAGAATGAAAGCTGAGACTTTCTTTGCACACAGCAATTTCACTTTCATTCTCGATTTTAAACAAGCATCTATCGTTGCTTTATTCACAATCGTCTAACGCTGTCCTAAAAATAGCTTAGGTTTATATAGTGAATCCGAAAAAGAACAGTCATATTCGGAGAGGACACTAGGCGTCTGTATTACTGTCGTTCTTTTCTTGGCATTTGTACGTAGAGTACACAGAGTACCCATCATTTGACATAAATTGAAAATAACTGTCAGAGCTGAACGTGTTGTTTTCCACTTGGCGTCAATTTGTATATAAGCCAACAACACTTTTGCAATTCTCGTGCCTTTCTCAGTCACATTATGTAACCTTACTTTTCACGAAATCAAACAGTAAGTGTTTGTTCTAGCAATATCATGTGTATGTAGCAGTCATTGTCAATGCCTTTACAATAGTAACTGTGCAGTATAAATTGTACATGTGATGCTAGGTGCATTCTATATGTAGAAAATTCTTTACCTTTATATAGGGATATACAGATATAATATTATATTTATAAAAATACAGTTCGTTTCAGACACTTGTATATTTGTTAGTACGTATATTGTACGTAAAAGTTTACACATACCTATATATATAATATACTATTTATTAGTACTCCTACTACAGTTGAATAGTGCATGATGTGTTTAGACAGCTTTTAGAGATAGAGAGGAGTATAAATGTCAAGGAGTTTCATCGTTCTTTGTAGGAGGGTTTTCCACTGTAGTATTCCATTGTCATAGCGGAAAAGACACCGATCAGATGGGATTCTGATAGACTTTTCTTTCCTAGAAATATATCTTTCTAGCAAAAGACGTTGGGTTGTTGCTCTTGTTTTTTCTGCCATTGCTATATTATTACCGCTGTGTACTCTGTGATGAGCATCAAAGGGACAGGCACACAGCAGCCGTGTCATCTGTCTTAGCCTATTGTTACACCATGTACACAATTCACGAATAATAGAAAAACTATAAAATATACATGCAGCAAACATCTTCCCTCCATCATCCCACATGTACCTACACAAATTGTGTACTATTATTATTAAGTAGCGTGATCTACTTTATAAGAATGGTGTCTACGTCCGTCCGTCCGTCTGTGGACGCTATAATTCATGATCGGTTTGGCACAATTCGTTCAAACTTATTATACCTAAATGATCTCTGGGTCACATTAAATGTCAAGTTCGAAAATTGGGTCAATCGGTGACATGCAATATTTAGTAGTGGAAGCTACCTAATGGGAATGTTGTGTTTGTCTGTCTTTATGTATTCGAGTTCTCGACGACGATTCAACTTCATTCGTTCAAACTTCAAATCAAAACAGTGGACAACAACAATTTACAACTCATTTGACTGGTTTGAAAACAGTAAACAACTCTTCATGTAGCCTATAGGCAATTATGCATCTTACGCCCCTTTATTACATCCGTTTTGCAATGGTTTATTTGACAGTACGTATATTTATACGAATATATACGAGATAGATTGTGTAATGTAAATGTTGCAGTGCAGTTTTTATTATATGAAAATTGAAACTACCTGTAGTTCAATATTCGGGAGGAAGTTACATGGAAGCGTTCGTTACCCTCGTATACGCTTCATGTATTGTTTAGTATTGACTTGACAAACCTAAAAATCACATGAGTGACTTTTCTGTGGATCGGAGACAGTTTTATTGCCCGATGTACGAGGAAAGCACGAAGCATCTGTCGTGGCAGGTCAGGAAGAGGAAGGTAAGCGTGGAAAAAAGAAAGAGACAGAAGCAGAGAAGGCGATGGAAAAACTAAGGCACTCAACTGAATGCATCTTCTCGGCTGACGAGAGCCAAGTCAATCGCATCGCATCTTTCTTGTCCTTCTTCAATCTCCGCCGTCCTTTTCTCAAGTGACGCTCACGTTTTCCCCTCCTGTTGCTACCCAAACGAAAAACCAATTCGCTACAAGTACCTACCATTGTATGCAAGTGCTCACACACCTAACATGCCATTTTTAGAAGATTGATACTGAAAATCTTGTCTAATAGTTTTCTTTCCTTATATAAATACTTTTACTATGGCAGTTCGTTTTTATGTGTTTACCATTCCACTCTCATCAATTAGTCAGAGCTTTCATTGTTTGGGGTAGCACCGATTTGGAAAGTGCAAAAGCATCTAACGGTCCTTTAAAGTGCAGAAAATGGTAGAGGTCCTGGAATGTGCAGAAAATTTTAGAGGTGCTGGTGGAAAGTGGTGAAAGCTGATATAATGATACCGGAAGGAGAATTGCACGTCAACTATTTAAAAAATTAACCTTAGATAACAGTTTGCTTTTATTTTCATGAAAACTATTTGCTCAATTGCAGTATCAATGTATGAACAATGCGTCTGCGTTTTTACCTGGAGTTGGAGTTTTACTAACATTGTACATTCACATTTTGAGCATTATAACACATGTTATAATGTATAATAGCACAATTGGATACAACTTTGAGGGATTTCGTTGAATAAATTAATCTCCGTTGCGTATTACATGGTAGACATAAACATTAAAATAATTGTGGATTTCTGTTACGAATATTGTTTTCTGTGACTTTATGCAATGTAAACATGACAAGATAAAGTAAAAGTGCATAGAAATATTTCCTGGAAAGAGATTGTGATAAAGTTGGCGGATGGGAATATTGAGTGATTACAAATGTAAATTGAAAAGATGGGATCTCCATGATATACTACTGAGATATTAATAATTTACATAGAAATATGACTGTTATAAATACGCCCGTAGCTATCTGCTTGAGTTAAAATGGGAAGTTTTTGGGTATCATGTATCTTACCCTTTGCAGAGTTATGTTACTACAACTCTCTTTCTAAGGCTTCTAATCTCGCAGTATGCAGATAATATTATTTAATACTACTACATTAACTCTCATACATCACAAAAATATCAGAAGCAGTAATTTATATAAAACTGTTCGAAATTCATTTTTGTTATTTGTAACAAAATAGTGTTTGGAAGAGCATACTTATACTACAGACATACGAATTGATTTTTCCTGGTTCTTTGCATACTGCTATTCACTGATATTGTTCTTTTGTGTACTGAAAAACATATTTTTCGACATTCAAGTGAAATAGAATAATACACCCCAGTGAAACTTTCATTTTTGTTTCTTCCTGCAACACAAATTTCAGTTTACATGATTTCTACATAATTTCATACAATTTCCTATACATTGTGCCATGCTTATCAACGACGGTAACAAATCAACTGTGTATGTACATCTACTGCGGAAAAAGCCAGAGATGCGAGTCACAGATAAATTTAATTTGGAAAATGCGTTTTTGTTTTCTCTGTATACCTTCACAAATAGTTAATATTCACATCCAGCTCTTTTAGTTACTACACGTCCTATCCATTTCCTATTCATGGATTTATTTTCGCTTTTTACGATAAAGGCATTGTATATTGAATTCCTTTCGAATTGAATGCAGTTGTACTTCCACAGAATGCAATAGCAATGGATTTGTTCATTTTTAATTCAAGGAAATATTGTACACGAGGCAAAGAATCCCATTTGAGATAGCAAAAATGTTCCAGGTGGAGGAAAAGAGATATGCAAATCTTGGTGTACATGTGAGACGGAACCAGAAGTTGTCTCTGATCCAGAGCTACTATTACAGCTCTACTTTATTATTACTCACCCACAGAAGCACCATATAACCTCTCACTCAGAACAACACTGTAAGTACCAGAAGCATTTTGTACAGGACTTGAATGTAATCTCTTTCTCTCCTGCACCCCAACACAAAGAAAGTGAATCAACTTGTTAAGGATCTATATATGAGCATTTCTACGTACGTGTATCTGTGTGTATGTGTTATTAGTGTGTTCTGGCAAATCTCACGTAAGCTACGAATAATGGTGGAGAGCTTAGAGAGAGACGAGTCGTCAGGCAAAGATACTAAAAGCATTTTAAGTGTTACATTATAACGAGAAAGAGACAAATGTTCACATGTGTGTTTTCAGACACACTGTTCTTCCGACGAGCTCGGCTATGACTATTTATAAATAAAATTTGCCCAATGTGCACAAAAATATTAAGTCGCACTTTAGATGTAACGCCCTTATCGTATTTCCATATAATATGCCACTTAAAAACTTCTTCGAGAATGCATTGCTCCTCAAGCATTTTCATCCACAGCGATGCATCCAACACAATTATATCCATTTTATCTCGTACACGATTTAAATGTTCATTCATGCCTATGTCATCGTAACTCCCATCTCTTCATTCGAACATCCTCCAAGTATAAAAATATCACTTTTATGCTAACCATTACTTTCACAGGGTTAGTACGTTTTTGTAAAACTATTAAAGAAGATCAAATAAACTTTTTGTAGATAAAGTCCTTACTTTTCACAGCGAAATAAATGTAGTTTTAAATTCAATTCATTTTTAAGTTCATAGCCAAGGATTCATGTCTGCGTATTTTTATCAGAGGTAATTCTATTTTTGGTTATGACTCGATCGTGTAATTAAGCGAATGCAAAGATCACCTTGAGTAAAATACAAGCAGATGAAAAGTCCTGGAAATGTAAATGGAACTAAAACCCACGCTGAATTCAATTCATGTTTCACCAAATTGGATTTGCTCAATTTATTGTGCACAAACTAAGTTACTAAGATTTGCGTTACTTCCTACACCTCTTAATTTCGGAGAATTGCAATAATATAGTAACATAAGAACTTTTTAGTAACGTTCGCTTTGTCTGTCTGTCTGTCCGTCTGTATACACGATAACTCAAGAAAGGTGTGAAACAGCTTCAAGGTGGAGTGAATCGATGAAATCGTAAAATTTATCCAAGGACGTATTTAGAGGGGGCTCTGGCCAGATGTCTAGAGCCCCTCATTACCAAATCCTAGGTACTCCTTTGCGATACTTATTTATTTCCATTTACTTAATTTTACAATTGTTTCATTAATATTTCCTGCTGTCCAAAATAAGAAGATCGAATCAGCTTGGTGTAGTGCGTAGGAGGCACTCATTGATGTATTACATGCTCTTTTTACATGTATTATGTACTAAACGAGTAAACCTGACAGGCTTCAGATGACTTTGTCATTGTATATATTGTCAATAATTTAGTTTCCGTTGCTTGCATTAAAACCAATTTTGTTCGATGAAACGGAAGATGTGAAGCTCTAGAAAGTACGGCGCAATAATAGGAAATATGATTGCTCTTTCTGTCGATTCTGTGCACGGGTACCAATCAGTGTTACTTTAATTGAATTATTTAGCTTCCATCTAGAATGCAATAATACAAATATAGGTAAAAGTACACTCGAAAGCAATTCAACGATGAATTTTACGATGTGTATACAAAAGGACTAGAAATAGAAAATCAAAAGCAACTCCTTGAAGAAAGTAACACGTTTATATACTTACTTAATCAACTAACGAACAAGCCAGTTTATGCAGGATGTAGCAGAAAAAGGAAATGCTCTTCGTGATTTAATTTGAGAAAATTAAATGAGCTTTCACCTAAACGTGCTGTTGTTTAATGCGTAGGTGGTTTAATCAAGATGACTCCACCCAGCAGAGATTCTTGAAGAAAGTAATCATGTGTAAGTGGAGAATCTATTGTGTTTTAATCAGGTTATTTATCTACGATGATACAATCTTTTGTCAATTATTCATGTAAATAAATTCAAAGCTGACTAAGATCATTACGTATTTAAATTCAAGTTCTATTGTGCTTTAATTAAAATCGTCGTAGGCTTGAAATGGATCTCATTTTCTTCAGTAGCTTTATTGCCGCTTAAAGCAATCTTCAGCGAAACCAACATCTCAGATTTTCTCAAGGCGTCACTTTACTTAATGAACCGCTTTATACGTTTGCAATATACTGTGGTGCATTATCAAAGACTTTCACTATTCTTCAACGAACCGATTAATTGACTAGTACTTAAATATGCTACTAATGCTACATGTATTCGTTTTATAAAATTGATGTGGGTACATACCTTCCTATAAGCCCTATGGCTTTTCTTACAATACATCAGCTGTAAATTAATTACAAGTGTGAGTGACGTAGATGGAAAATTAGGCAATGAATAATTCAGTTCATCTCTTTAAGAGATTTTCAGCATTTCTAAGGATGTTATTAGATTATTTTCCAAAATCTATTTACAGAAAATTTGCATTTTGTGACGCCGACGTCAATAACATTATTTTTTATTTTGATACGAATGTAGAGTTTGTCCAATAATGTATAAAATAATAATGTTTATTGCATTTGCTGCAGTATAAATGAGGTTTTTGAGTAATATAATAAAATATGCGTTTGGGATTATACTGATTTGAAATAGTGCAGAGTAGTGCACTAAATAATATAGTTCAAGAAATATTTGGCACTGGGGGAATTTAGAATGCGTATAAAATAATCTAATACAATTACACGCTTTCGTGGCCAATGCGATGGCTACCAATCTTTGCATGCAAAAAGTCCTTGCATAGCTTTTCAGTACCTATTGGCATTACAATTTAGTATTTACAATCTCTGGATTCATAGAATTCTTGTGACTTCACGCTATTTCACATTCTTCAGCATTTGCCACGGTACACAAAAGAGGCACAGGCAGTTATTAAATTCCAGTTTGCGAAATTTTATTTTGTATGCATATATAACCCTCGCCTAAACACAACGTACATTCAAAAGCAGTTTATGTATTTGTAATACTGAAACCAAAACGCACATTATTTATTCTGTGCGTGGTTGTGAATTCCTGTTGACATTAATAGTAATGCTATTTCCAGTCTCTTATTTATGAATGTGTGTTCACGGACAACTAGCACGGAGCAAGCCGTCTCTACCAACTGAAAACTGTTTCACACAGCAACCTCTCAATTACATTCTACATTTAATTATGTCAATTCAAACTATATTTTTGCAAAGTAAAAAATTGTAGTTTTAACTCTAAATTTTTAATATTGTAAAACCTCTTTTACTAGTTAAAGCAGCATCACAAAAAAATGTTATGGCACGTTTTATTTCTTATTTAAGCATTTGTAGATATCCGGTGCTTTAAAACATGCGTAGCATATATGACTTACCCACATGGAGAAAGGTGAATTTTTACTATATCAAAGGAATATAACGCGAATTTACTTTCATTGTTAAGCCATAGTAAATCTACAGAGTGGTCGTTTTCTCGAAGAGGTTATGCGGAAGTATCAAAACTCATTTTCCGCTTAAGCAACTTCCCCTTATCCTTGCTAAATAAGCCTCTTGTCATTGAAATTAAACTTGAAGGCAAAGCATACAGTCTGTTATCTCCAATTATAATATTATAATAATATGCACTATACTATCTAACTTATACTGCAGCTTATTACACTACGACTACCTATATGTTAAATTGCACACGAATAGGTGTAATAATACAAACACAATACTGCTTCAGAGAAAGTGCAGATTTTCCAAGCATATTCCATATCTCACCTAACTAAATTGCATTTAGAAACTATAGCGTGTCTATCTATATAGAATTATTGTCTAAATTGTAAATGTGTAAATAGAAATGATCAATCTAAGCACCTTTTCCAGTATTTAGAAAATATTATTTACATACTAACAAATGCTGCTGCGTTAAAACAAAAACCATTCTAAAATAATATAGCAATACCTAGTGAATTACGTTTGTTGACGGAATGATCAGTCCTGGGATCAAAAGTACTTTGGATACAAAGAGCACGAGGAACAGAAGTCGTGGAACTTAACTTTCTTAAGCATAGGGACTAAATTAAATATAATATAAAATGTACACAAGCAGCATTGATACGTACTGTGAGACATTTAACATGGCAAACGTATCCCAAGTTCCCAGTCCTTCTTCTTCTGCCTATTCAGAATGTTCATGGTGTGTTGCAGTTGCTGAAGATGTGTGTGTATTGGCACACATACATACTGCAGGTTTACTGTGGCAGGAAACATGCATTTCTTCTGTACTCTTACTTTTTTATTACTCCAGTAGTTAGCTACTTTTGTGAAACGTATCATTCCACTCTGGTTTCATTTCCTCTCTGCTCCGTCTTGTGTGTTGGCCGTCTGCTGCTAAATATAATATTATCTCTGTGTATTTCTGCGACTGCTACAACTGTTGTAGCTCTCTGTAGGTAGGAAAGAAGTGTGGGTGGCTAACCTTTTACAAAGCGTGCAGTTATGTGTATAGCCATAGTACATGTGTATTTCTAAGTATAGGAATGGCTATGGAGGAGCATAGGTGTGTAAATTTTCATAGGCAGAGCTTTCGTTTACTTTCATCCTTTTGCCCCACTCTTTCTTTCGCTTTCTTCTGAAGGGATGTGTCGGTGTCTGTCTACTTTAGAGCGTAACTAACTTAAATAACCATTGATGCAGTGACACACACACTCACACACGTATCTGTGTATATGTGTATAGGTACACAAGACATGTAATTTTACGTGCCTCTGTGTAAGTAGATGGTTTACTGCCCAACTTTTCCTTTCCCATTATTTTATATTACGGTATTCATTTCTCTTAGAGAACTGAAGCCCACTTGAAATCCGAAGCTCTCTTATCGTATAATTGTTTACTATAGAGATACTTATAATATAAGTGCGCTTCTTCATGCCTACTCTTCCTCCAGGCCTTCATATACATACCTTTGTAGTACTACTTCAATTTTCTTGCGCATTATATTTCCACTCTTCGTGTAAAAAATCCTCGTCGACGATTGTATCGCAAAGCATATTTTGCATGCTGTTTCAGAGACTCTCAGTTTCATTTTTATTCGATTCCTGAACATAGTATATTGCTAAATAGACTTGCGGTAGTTGTTATACGAGAATGTTGAAGAAAAGCACGTTTTCTCATTAAATGGTGGAAATTGAGACGTGGTATTGAGATTTTCGATGCGGGCATATCGAATGTGATGATTTCTCCGTAATCTTACACAATATTCATATCTGTAAAAATATAAGAAGAAGAAGAAGAATATTTATTGTGCACGATATACAAATAGGAGGGATGTGTGTGTGTGTTCTTGTTGATTATAATATGTGAATATTGCCACATGTTTAGTATCGCCGAACGAAAAAGTTTTCTGAAGTTGCAAATCCATTTGTTTGCTTTATTCTTAAAGTTGTCGGACAAGATGGAATCGGAATCACATACCTGTAGTTGCTAGTTACTGTCTTGTGTAGTTTATACTGCCTTTTATATTGGAAATGAAATTTCCTTGAAAGTTTTATAATCACTTCATAACATCACATCACATACAATCTCACTGTATGAAAATAAAAACGTAGTAAGTCAACTTAGCGAAATCATGACATACATCAGCATACTCTACTCTGTGTGCAAGTGGAATAATAATATTACATGCACTACTTAACAAATGTAAACGTCCATCTCGAAATTTATTTATTCTCATGCCCGGTGCTTGCACACACTTATTTTATTTGTTATTTGCCAATACTTATAATTTCGGTGTATAGAAAGAACTGTTTTTGCTCATGGAGCTCAGTTCAAAACTTTGCACGTTGTACACGTAGTAAAAAGACGAGCAAGGCTGTACACAATAAAATACAATCAGTTCATCTATCCTAGTTTCCTCGAGTCGTAACCGTAAAATATCCAATTGTGCTGAGTTGTAAAACTGTCATATTTATTTCCAGGTGCATATCAACTCCCTGTGCGTTCATTTGTTTTTCGGACATATAAAAAGGTCCATGCAAAGTTTTATTTGCGACATATATTTATATAGCGGGTTCATACGGGAAGTACAGCGAGTATCTATAAGTCTTCCTGTTACAAACTATATAATATACAACTACTACTACTTTACTGAATTTAACATAGGAATTTATTTCTTCCTCACTTGAATTACCTCTTAGCTCGTGACGAATATAAACAAGTTAAAAGTATTACGAAAAAGGATGTTAAGCAGCACCACGTAGCAAAATTTAGCATCGCGTGAAACGTTAAATCTCGAAATTAACTGTTCCATTTTGTCCACACTCTGTAAATTACACCAACGCTAAAAGCAGGCAGCATGCAAACGTAGAATCAGAATTGCTTTCGATTTTCTCACGCTTGTAAGTTTGAAAATAATAATAACCATTTTTAGGTTGGCTAATACAGTAAATGGTTTGAATATATTATAGTTATGAAAATATAATAGAAATACAGCAGTAGAAGGAACATAACTTAAAAAAGGCTTATTAAAAGGCGTGTGAAATATCTCCTCTAGAAGTTTCACGTACGTGCTTTAAACTGTTAGCAAAGTTGTAAGCAATTTTTGTAGCTCCCTTCAATTCAAAAATATATTGGTCTAAAGTTTAGCTTTTTGACACTAATTTGTCCATTGGAATTTAGCAAAGCGTTGATAATTGAGTGATACTTATTTGCGACATTGGTGTTCGAGGAACATGACGTTAACTAATTTGTAAATGAACTTATGATCGATTGATGGTGATCTGCCAAGCGTAAACACTTTTACTAAAGTGCACTCACACAGAAGCCCGTCTTAAGCGTCGTGTAATACTTTTCAGATTTTATTGGCAGAATTTTTGATCGGTTACATTTATTCTATATCTATGCACATGAAATTCCATGAATTTATATCAATTTCCATGAAATGCCATGAATTTATATCAATTTCCATGAAATGCCATGAATTTCTACGAATTTCCATGAATTTATATCAATTTCCATGAATTTAATCGAAATATTCATCGAAATTCATGGAAATTATTATTAATTATTATTATTATTATTATTAATTATTAATTAATCTACATGTATGAATTATGAACTATAAAGAATTTCGACATAAATCGTTCTTCTGAAGGACTTTAAAAAAGTAGGTATTTATATGCATGAAGGTGTTTAAAATACATAGATTGAACGAATAAAAGTGAAACTGAAGTAATAACGTATGAGTGATTTACAAGAAAGGGAATGGATGTTTTGTGGTAAATGTGTGCATGATGCATGTTGTTATAATGTTATGCATAGACACATATTCCTTGCAGGTAACTCAATTCATTGAGATTGTTCGTGTGGGGAATTGAGCCTGGCGTTTCTTATTGTTATGTGGAAGTGCATAAGTGAAGTATTGTGTTTTGAATTAACTTATTGCATACTTTTACTGATTTATGACACTTCTTGGCTCAGTCATTCTACAATCACTCAGCTTTTTTCATGTGTGACAGGACTACTGATCAAAGAAGAAAGGAGAAATGGGTATTGAAAAAGTTTCCCATAATATGCTTACACCTAACCAAAGCAATAAGAAAAACTGAAAGATTGTGTAGCGATAGTAGACACATTCAAACGTCGACTTTATTTTAATATCTGTGGAACTGCAAACAGAGTAGGTGTAGGTAGTAGTGGCAGTCATGTTTTGTTGGAGTAGACAGATCATTGTGAAATCATAGCACATAGAATTTTCTAAGAGTTGAATCGCTCTATAGAAAGCCAACACACACCCAACACTCACAAGAGAGAGAGAGATACTTATAGAAATAGCTGACTTTGCTTTTGTTAAGAGTTTTGCTGCATTATTATTCCACCATGTGCGTTTCCGATTGAGTTAGTAGAAACGATTCAACCCAATTCTTCACCGTTTTTTCCTATTTCTCCAGATATTCACATGTCTTCCATTTTCCTTAAAATAAACTTTCACTCTTCTCCTTCACAAACAATTCACTTTCCTAAACAACTTTCATACACCTTCCTTATAGAACTTTCTATTCAGCAAAATCACACCAACATATTATGGTTACCTAATTTTTCCGACCGAAATTATTTCCGACCCTACATTATTTCCAACCTACAACACTTCCAACCCAATTATTTCCCACACGAATTATTTCCGTCCCAAGTATTTCTGACCCGCATTACTTTCATCGCAAGTATTTCCGACCCATTTTTTTCCGTCAATCCAAAGTATTCCAATTTAATGCGTGCAAAAGTTTGACCGATTGACCTCATCTGCGAACTAAACCTCGAACAGGACCTCAGTAGCTCGTTGTTTAATAATGGATAAACAAACACCTTATTTTAAAACATATCAGAAGTTAACAAATAATAATATAAATTAGGTAGGGACAGGAAATAATTTGGAACGGAAATATGTCAGGTCGGAAATAATTGGGTCGGAAATACTTGGGACAGAACTAATGCGGGTCGGGAATAACTGGGTCGGAAGTGTTGTAGGTCGGAAATAATGTAGGGTCGGAAATAATTCCGGTCGGAAGTATCCGGTTACCTATATTATGGTAAGTAGAACCAATTTGATTGTAACCTGATACACAACTATTCCATTTGTATTCCGCTTTCTCCAAAATACTGTTAGAGACTTGGTAAGTAAACGTCTGTTGAAAAAAGATTCCTAATTTAATAGGCACAACCGAAATTTAAAATTTAACTTTGTAACATTTTTACTTTCACAGTTGAAGAATACATTGCAATAACGCACCACCTAGAAAATAGTTCTTCAATTCAAATTCATTTACAAAACTTTTATACTTATTCGTGAAAACCCGATATTGTATGGATTGTAAAATGAAAAATCATTTATTTGCTCAGTGTTTATTTAGTCAGTAATGAGTCAGTCAACAAAATAACTCTTACAGAAGGAAGACAAATTTGAAAAAATTAAGTTCATGTTGATATTTGAACCGGTAGAAATGAAAGTGTGCGATATATTTACACAGTAATACCCAGGAGAATGCGTATTGTTTCTAAAAACTGGAAAAGACGGTGGTCTGTCTTACAAATCATAAAGCCGTAAGTAAATTGAACAAACAAAGCAAATGGAAGTAATCGCATTAGACCAGAAACACGCTACAAGCTATAGGTTGGAACTATACGTATCGTGGTATTTATATAACGATGTTTCTCCGCAAGCAAATCCAGTGCTGAGAAAGAGACGAACATTTGTAAACATTTCATTGAAAGCTCATAAAACGTCATCTAAACTGTTACTGTTTCTAGAGCGGCCATTTCCTCGTTTATTTATCGCATTGTTCTCAAGTTCATGCCCATTTCCCCCGTGTGACAGGACAATAGCAGCATTATCTAATCCGACTACACAGTCACACAACACATTAACTAAACGTAACTTTTCCTGTAATAGCAACTACTCCATATACAAATACTATAATACTCTGTGCAAGCGAGATACACTAAAGGCTGAAAGATTCACAAATAAAAATTGACGGTCGTGTCCTGAAACATTTAGCAAACTAAGTGACAATTTCTAGCGTTTTTACGGAGTCGGACGGTAGATAGAGTCCATCCTGTGTGTCCGTCGTCTGGATTTAGCAAAGAAGTTAAACAGACTGGAGATTCATTCAACCAACCGCACGGATGGTTTAACGACACTATTCTCTCGTACAAAAGCAGTGCACTATTACGGCTCTACAAATACAAATTTAATGCTACGCAGATAAAACGATGAGCTGTCTTATACATTAAGCTGCGGCTAATTTGATTTGGTTTTCGGATTTCAGCGCATCTCAAACTGAAACTTTCACTTTGCTCCTCACATTCACTTTACTCCGTGTACTATAGCCACTCTAACTCTGTCTCACTACAAAATTAAATTCTCCGTTTCGCAATGAAACTCAGAAAATCAGTAGGAAACAAAGAAAACACTTTGCAATGTTCTCTCCACCGTGTACACCTTCTACTATTTACACACACAAAGAAGAATGCTTCAGCTCTCATTTAGCCTTCTGTGCTAAATCTATCCCAACGGACTCCATGGTGGAACAGTGACAATAATGTCTTTGGGCCAATGAATATTTTATAAGACTTACAGACTCAATCGAAGAAATTTCTTAGAAAACTGTAGCTCTCTTTCTCTCTCTCTCTCTCTCTTTCTCTAATAGTAGCGGATTCCAATAGCTATGGATTTGTCGCAGTGGTAATGCCTTGTTCTTTTTGGTAGTTGTCCATAGTTTTACCCGTTGTTCCTTCCTGATGCATTATTTCTTTGTTAAATATATATATAGTTACTAGTAGATAGTTAAATACTATAGACATACACGTGGCTGCTGGTAATTCAAGATTTAGTGTAAATATGTATAGGAGTGTTGGGAGTGTAACTATCTAACCGTGCAAGGCACCTTAGTACCGTTGCTTGTCTGCCATTACTTCAAGCTATTTACCTATTTCCTCTTCTTTAATTTAAGAACCTACTGCTGCTCTTAGGTCCACAGTCCAAGAGAAAAGGAGAATTTAAACTGACGTTAGACGTAGTGCATTCACATGCATTCATTTATGAACCATTGTGTCATTCCTTATTTATGTTTGCACAGCAATAAATACATTAAATGCTCGTAGTCGTTGTTCGAAAACAATTTTATTACACACTTTTCGTCCTTTCCTTGCAAAAGTGAAAGTAGTAACTTTCGGGATAGAACAGTAAAGCCATTGCACTCTGCTTTAATTACTTTCAACGACCAAAGCAGCAAGGGATAGTCAAATCTGTGATAATATCAGTGCCAAGTGAAAGGTTTTAGTTTTGAAGCTACTATACTGTTAATTTTTAATAGAAATAAGTAACAAGCCTAATAATTAAGCTAGTATGTTATAGAAATGGCGGGATTTCATGCTGAACAATTGTTTATTTGTACAAGATGAAACACCAGGCAAAATCTATTTCAGCTGCTCCCTCTACTAATTCATTTTACTGTATGTGTGTCATGTCCATGTTACAAAATAAACAAAGTATTGCCAAAATCTGAATTGCATACGCTCACAATTTTCCATTTGATACGCAGTGCGTAAATAATAATAAACTGTGTCGAAATTGTATTTCGATTCAAGTTGGAGAAACCTTAAACTGTACTGCACAATTCCTAAACAAAAATTTAACTCTGTATCATTTGAATGTTACCAGCCTAGCAAAAAACTCGATTTTTTCAGTAACGAAAAATAACTAGCAAAATTGTTCCCAACTTTTCCGAAACTGCATAACATTGCCTTCAATCACTCCTTATGGAATCGCCTTTGTGTCAATATATGTTGCCTTCGAAATTATTGTTGATTTACCCTTACAAATATACCTATCCAATGTATTTGATTAAAAAAGTGGTTTTAATGATGTTATAATATTAGTACCGACGTACATATTAGTATATACTAGATATTTCTTTCTATATTAAGAAATCATACAATTTTTTCATACGTAGATTTTACTACGCATAAACTTACGTTTGCATGCAGGAGTGGAATGTAGCGTGCATGTAATGCAATATTTGTTTTCAAGATGGAAATTGTCGTCTGTTTCGGAAGAATCTTGTCGAGAAACGAAGGTTAGAGAGTTAGTAATATTTTGTTGGTAGTTTGTTGTTGTGGTGTGTGGTTATATTGAAAAAGTGGGAATAATGATGTCAAATGATGTGTAGGATATATTATTATTAGGTCTAGCTGAGGTATTAAGTAATAGAGTCTTGACTAATGTAATCTAATACTAGTAGAATTTATGACTGGATCTCAAGCCGTCAGTAATGAAGTTGTAGCTGGAAAGCTGACATAGCTAAGTAAACAAAAGTGATGACAAGACTGTTGTAATAGTAGTCGTACAGAGTTTGCCTCAAGGCTTTCACCAGAATCGTTTCCCCCTTAACAGAACGCGTGTTTCTAACTGTTCTCCAGTATAATGGTGAAACTTCAAACCACATCTATCAGCAAACTACATATATTGTATTCGTTTACTACAAAGTGGTTAGTTTTAGCTTATGCTTACCATCAGCAACTCTCTCAACAGTTCGCCAAATAATATCCCTAGATATGTATTAATATGATATTGTAAAAATAAACGAACGAGAGTATGTATCGATATAATGGAATACTTTCACCACAGCATTAGTAATACGGAAGGAACATAGTAATATAAGGAAACACTATAATAAACTCTTACGTCAATATTGCATAATAGTCATCGTTGTAGTACTTGTAGTGAAAATAATATTGCCTGAAATGGATGTACACATGTCAAAAGATATTAAAACACTCGTTAACTCACATTTCCAAAATGATGGAGCGATCGGGAGTTCATGAAAGACAATGTAATCAAACGGCTTTTGTTTTCGATGCAACACTAATTCAATAATAATAGAAAATGAAGTAGCAGCAGCCTTAATTCATTTTCGCTGCTGACTACGAGTAGTAGATTATTGACACACTCAATACAACCTGTGCTAGCACTACCAGCCTGTCCTACTATTGCATAAATTTTCAATGAAAAGAATTACATTCTTTTGTTCCGAGTAGATATGACACAAATAATAATCTTTGCAATGTTTAAAGCATGTACGCAGCACGCGACAATATTTCAGTTTATAGTACCGTATATAAGTATAGTTCAGTTAAGTCACTTTTTGGGTCAGAATGCTTTTAGTTTTTTGTTAGACTTTATTTTTTATTCCTGACTGCAAAAGTTGCTTAGTTGAATTGGATTGCTTCTGTCATATTCGCTATGCGTGACTGGAATATTTGGATGTGATTTTGGTTCAGGGACTGCTGAATCTACGATGCAACACTTACACATTACACTTATACTTACAAACCGCCCTTTTCGTTGTCGACCTAAACAGAAAAGTGAATTTCACTCAAGGCCAAAATATACTTCTCCTATATCTTTTGAAATATAAAAAGAAATAAGTAGGCAATTATACAGATTTACTCCTTTCTCCTTTGAATCTAATGCGATAATAGTATGCTCTTATAGTTGTATTACATATTTTGAGTATTTATTCTACATTATTCAAAATGCTACCTACTGTACATAATTTATTCTCTTCCAAACCTTGTTGTAGATGCTAATACACAAATTATTCGTAAATATTAAAATTCACATGAAATTATATTTTATAATGTCTTCATCAAAAGGAATTTGTACAATGAAAACAATAAAATCTGTAGTGACGCAATCGAAAATTTCAAAATACACACTGTCCAATTGTTGGAAAAGTCGTAATATGATATGGTATGACGCATGTAATAAATTTCTGGAAGTGATTACGTCGATTAGCCTTTAGATATGTGCTCCGTTATAAAAACTAGACAAATCGATTGTTTATTTCGTACTGTTGTATATCTGTCTATACATCTGTAGATCTGTCTACATATACACACTTACAATCTTGTTCATGGTGAAAGTGGGTTTTGCTGTGTATTAAATAACGCTCTGACTGAAATCATCATCAACAAATTGAAAGCGTGCGCTTGTAACTATAATTTTCTATAATTATTATGACGGTGTAGGTATTCTTAGTGCAAAGCTGGTGAAATTAGTCGGAAACACAAGTTACATGTTACGTGGGGTATTAGTGGCATTTAAGTGGACAGGGCGATGTAAGACTGCACTAATACTAACAGCACAATGTCTCATATAATGTCCTAGTAGTATTGACTTGGTAGTCTTTCTGGTAACATCTGCAGCCGCATGTTTATTCCTTAACGATGATATTATAGCCATAGCATGAGGAAGCGGGTAGACACTTATATAAATTGTTATGTGTGCCACTGCTAATTCCTCGGCTCTCAATAATCACTTAATCTGTAGGATTATTTGTGTATTTAAAGGTGAGTGGCTGGAAGTAATGTGGCATAAATAGAAGGGTATCCCATCCACAAGGAAAAAATGGACTGCCTACTGCGTACTAATGGTACTGCACAAGAAAATTAGGTGAATGTAAACCTAATGACTGGTAAATGTAAAAGCAGAAGTGTCTAATGTACAGAAATATTTAGTATGAGCAGAATGAATGTTCCCTGGTGTTTTTCCGTAATGTAATATTAATACTAATGGTCTTACGCTACACAAAACTGGATGGTTGTGTTCTGCTGAAATTAATATAGACAGAGTCGTGTCATTATTTGCCCTGCTTGCTTATATTTAATATTACAGTAAACACACATTAGTCATTCATTCTTTGAACAACACACAGCCCCAGTGACACATTCTGTATATACTATTTCTCCTGCATTTTTGCAGTAATTTGATTACATAGGTATATATTAAATGCATAATACTCTCATTAATAAATATTTGCCTCATTTCAAACGAGCTATCCCCAGAGATTAGAAATTAATACACTTCACCAGGATTTTTGCAAAAGAAAGTTTTAATGTAATTGCTGGTAGTAAATGTCACTTAATTGGCACTCTGACTACCAACGAATGATTTTACAAGCAAAAATTCCTTTGCAGACGGATGTTCGTATATAAAAGCACGTGGAAGGGAAATGCTTAAATACTACAACTATATAATGCCACTTACGATGTTTTCATGAAGCATTCTTCTGTTAAAGGAGTTATTATATGTATTTGATAAATGTATAGCATGAGTAGAGATGTATATAGGAAAGGGCAAGTCAATAGTCGCCCTGTTCCATTTATAACGGAGCTGAAGCTGGAGCCAAGTTCAGTTCATGCATAGTAAAATTAAAGTCTGAGAACATGAACAAATATGATAGAAGAAGTATTTTGAGTTTGTGTGTGGAGTTGCTGCTCTCGATGTGCATTTGATATTGACAATTCACTCACATTCGAATATGCAGTGCACATTTGCCTCTCATGAATCTCATCCCAACCTGTCATAACTTGGATAATATATTTTCACACATGCAAAGATTTTGTTTCATTCCATTCATTTGCGTTCTTACACAGTTTGGGCTGCTCCTACTGCACCAGTGAGCTTCTTTCGTGTAAAATACGCAAGTACGTAGGAAGGATGAGGCTGTTGAGTTTCTGCATTCCGATAAAGAATTGACTGAATTGAGTACTTTCAACTGCTGTGTCTTTAAAAGTCTTTCTCTTTCACTTGCTACAATCCTTGTACTGTGAGTCTCTCTGTTTGTTGTATTCCATTCGGATGAGTTTCTTCTTGTGGCTCCACGCGGCTCTTTTTTCCCTGACATGATAATTTACGGTGTATCTGGTCCAGTGCAATGTCACAATTTTTTTATTGCTTTCATCCCCATGATGTTTTGTATGTTCTGTGTAGGAAGGCTTTTATTGCGTTTCCTTTGATTATTGTCGAATTTAGAACACATCCACAGTTTTACTATCCAATATCCCATTTGAATTAACTAAAAGGAGATTATCAAGATTATTTCACACTCAGTAGAAACCTCCCTTGCATATTTCTTATGCATAATACATTGGAATTTATCATTCGAACTTTTTAAGATTCAAATTGAATCATAGGCGACAAATGTCATCAAATATTAATAAATCGTGTCGTTGCATGAATTAACTCATTTATTAGAATAAGTCTATGCACAATGCATTAATGGAACTTAGATTTTCTCGTGCAAGAACGAATCGGTTTTTCAGCAGAGTAAGTTATAGTTACAATAATATAAGAAAGTGTATATAAACTATCGCAGCTTCTCTAATAGGATTTCCTTCTGAAAATTTAGAAAGGAAATCGTTGACAGTTGTAGGTATTCTATTTGAGTTTATATTTACTTAAATACGACGGCCGTGTAATCGACTAATCCAAATGAGCTTTTCAGTTTTTTATTTGCTAACTCATAAAATATTACTAGTTGATATAATTGAGAAAGTAAAGGTCGTTGCTCAAGCTCCAAATTATAGGTCATATGTAAAATTCTAATAAAAACTTTAGCAATGTTGGAAGAAAATTGTTAGCTGTGCAGGTTGTCTATTAATGACGCCCAAAGAGCTCACAAGTTTTTTTAGTCATCTTCCTCGTATCTCGACTCGTGCTCTAATTTATGTTTGTACATCATGCGGAAAGTAAGAACTTTGGAAGTGTAAATCAAGAGGACAAAGTAGAGTTTCATCTTGCTACTGGTAGTACGCTCTTTTCTTCTTCTGCTCCAAAGAGATGTAACGAGATAAGGATTCCCATCAATCTGGGAGATATGAGGACTATCTGTCTCAGTGTCTCCTTATGTCCCTGCCATGTCCTGTGTAACTAAACAGAGAGATGGACAAGACAGAGATGAAGAATTGAGTGTACGTACATTAGAAGATACTCACTAATTCTCTCTTAATGTGGAGAACCATAGATAGGAAGGTGATAGTAATACATCAGAGGTGACTTACACATCCCATTTATCCTAAGCAGGGAACGTCCCGATATTTTCTGCAGACAAACAAACTACGATTTTTTTCAATGTGGACGATGATTAGTAAAAATGAAGAAAGTGCTTAGAAATATGATTTCAGAGAAAATTATGAGACGTTGGTGTTGATTTTATTAGTACAAAATTAAAATTTGAATGTTCTTAATTCATTTGTTTTTCCTCTAGTTTCCATATACATGTATAGCTACGCACACCATATTATTTCACTTTGAATTTATTCCATTGCAACAACCATTAAGTAAGACACAATACAGAACATGAGAAAATAAGTTTATTTTGCACGGCAAAGGTTTTCTTACTTGGTCCACTGGGTTTACTCCCTGGCTGATGCTGATTGCTGACGTAAAGTTTTTGGCTTCATCTTCTTTCATGTTCATTGGCCAAGAAACCTAATAGGCCAGCAGTGTATCTTAACATACACATCATTTATGCCCTCTACTAATTTCGTATAAAAGTTTGCGTTACCTCCAAATGGCAAACATCAATGAAACATGTAGAGTAAGAAAGGTGACCGGGTGCAGCAAAGTAGCGAAAGTTGTTGTGTAGATTCCTGTGTAGGTATTTGCCTTCCGTGAATTGCAGGAAGAAACAAACTGTAGGTGATTTTATAAAGGAAGAAAAAGTGACATGGTTTTGAAGTTGGTAGAGGTGTTTTGTGCATAGACGAATGGATATATATATACAGATGTTCTGTACAAAAACACAAAGTAGCATTTAGTACTTAATAAAAGATCAAAGGCAACACCAGCGCCAACTGTAATCTATGGAAGATATAAAAGTAACATTCAATGATTTTGCACCTTTTTGTGTATGGACGGACCGATAAATAGATACAAAGACGGGATACTAAAAAGCATAAAGTAGCTTTCCTACTTAATCAATACATCCTTCTTCAGAAAGCACTTTCCATTGACCCCTAATCAAGACTTTTACGCTTTTCACTCAAACGCTCCTGGTCCATAGAAATTTAGTTTCAGTCTTTATATTGTGAGTGATGATCGCTAAATAATCACTAAATATCCATGATTAACTGCATAGGCCTTAAAATTTATACAAATCAAAACAATCTGTAAAATGGCATATTTTCCAAAAAATGCATCAGTATAAATTATAATAATGTTTATCTTTTATAATTCACATTTAATACTACCACCTTGTCCTATACTACAACTGTGTGGGTAGAAATTTTTTTTGTCCCTCGTTCAATCTCTGTAAATTAAATATCTCCTACAAAAAAGCAACTGCAAGTAAATTCACATTGTCTATAATAGGCATACAATAAGAAAAAGCTTTTAATGAAAACTTAGCTACATCTAAATTACGTATAGGGCAATGTAACACAGACGTTGGTTGAACATTTTTAGGTTATAAATATGGTAGACTGTGAATATTGCAGCACACATCCACATCTAGTACACCTTGCTATTATCGTAGCATTAAAAGTATATTGTCTTGGCTGATGATGATTTGCACCGCATAGCCTGAAGACTGAAGTTTAACCGTTTTCTACGGTCTTTCTTAGAAATATTACGTTTAGACTTAGAAACATCTACCTACGGGTAATACCTTGATTGTCTTTAGACAAGACACAGGTAATACTACATTATTATTATTATTACGCAGCAATGTACAGGTTCCTCACATTTATAACAATAATGAGTTGGTCATAGTGTTGTGATGGTACGTTGTAAACACCAGCGTGTGTATATTTATATTACACAACTATCTAAAACTATACTAATCCAGAATAATATTCTACATCTTGAAACACAACGACTACTGTACATCCCTATAGGTATACACGTATTGTATTATTGAAGCTATGATACCTGGGCAAACATTGTAGGATGAGGAACGTGTAGCATTGGCATTCATTATGTGTCCTGCATGGTTAGTCAACCTTTGCTTTGAACAATTCCTAAAGAGCCACTAAACTCTGGTTAGCTTCACTCCACACTCTTCCCGTATGTTAGTTGAGACTTGATGATTATAGCATATCTGGACTCCGAACGAACGTCTTTTAGCAAAACCGTATTGTTGTTGGGGGTCTTCTCCTCATAATATTATCATCAACGTTTATACATTCTACTCAAACTGAAATGTTCTTTTGACGTATACCATTAGCAATATTATACAATATATAAAGCTACTCTCTTCAAGTACAGTCAACATAATAACGTGTGTAGCATTGCTGGTATTCTTCTGCCGAGGAATATCTTGAAACGTACAAATTGCCCTTCCTTTCCCATAGAAATCTCATTCACCTCACCTCAAGATTCACGCCAAGTTCATTAACTCCGATTGTCTTGCCTTACCTTAACTAACTTGACTGTCCAATCCCAGCAGCTATGTTCATTCCGTATACACAAACACATTCATAATACAACAACACAAAGCACAGCAACAACATGTGCTGATGCAACCGGTATTGCCTGGTTGATAACAACAATGTGTTAGCACACGTAATATTTTACTTACTTGTTAGACATACTTTGCACTTTTCAGATTAGAAGATATATTTTCTCTGTATGGCTCTCTGCCTCAGGTACCTACTGGAGTCTGTGCACAACGTATCTCTCTGCGTATCATATTCGTATAATGTTAGAGTGGTGGATTGTCTGTACGGGTTGTCAGAGCTTGGTTGATATATCGGGTGCAGGTAGGAACTGAAATGCGTAATGACTGGTTCGCTGATTTTGATTTTGAGTTAGCAGTCAGGTGGCTATAGGAAAACATTTCAGATAAGAAAGAAGGCAGAAATGCCAAAGTAATGCAATGGATTGTAGATTGTAGGAGTATGGTTTAAGTGTATACAGTAACAATGCATTACGTTGCACAGCAAACGACGCTACTACCGTCAGACAGACAGACATGACTTGACTTCAGAGTTAAATGTATGGGATCTATCAGTATACTCCTCTGTTACTCTTCTTCATACTATTACCATTGTACAATGTTCTGGTAATGATATATGAAGCAACCTGTAATAACCAGCAGAGTCCAAAGACCTTTTCAAGTTTACTTTGGCATTTCGTTCTTCTACGTAGTTCTTTATTGCTCTAATGTCTTACCACGATATTCTTTTCAACTCTACGGACATCAACTCATGATAAATGCGATGGGTTTCAATGTGCTTTTTTATGCAGTGCAATTCCTCTGTTTTCGGTTGAATGAAAAGTAAAACAGATTGAAGTGCAAGCATTTTTTATTCTTCAGTGGAACAAGGGACATCCCTTACAATTTTTTAATTATATGAAATTATTATATTTTCAAGAATGTTTTTGCAACAAGTTTTTCCATGAAGAAACAAATTCTTACTTTGCTCATAGCCAGTCAAATGAAAGATTATCGTAGTAGGGTATTATCGTGTAACGGTCAATTTGCATATTACATTGTACACCTGCTAGAACCATTCTACCGGTGTTTTTACTTCAATGAATAATGAATGCAGACAAAAGATTTGTATCTCTGATTAATGAATTCCTCAACAATGCAATCTTCACCATAGGATTGGAAGTTTATTACATAATTAATAATAGTAATAGTCCTCTGCATTCACACTAGCATTAAGCATTGTACACTTTTTTTGCCCGCAGTAAAGAAAAGTGCACGCCGCATTTTACATATTATTGCAAAACGGGATTAATATAATATACCACATCTTTGGTAAAACTTGAATTAAAAAGAAACAGTGTTATGAAAAAAAATTGGGTACCTATGCATGATGTTCAAGGATTAGATTTAATTAAGCATTTAATACAATAAATTATATTTTGTATATTTTTTGATTTTACAGGAAATTCGGGAATTATTAGCAGAATGGGATGTTCAGTCTGTAAGCATTCAATCAGGATCAGCACGGGTTGCTCTATGCTCTCCAGAGGTAATTTTGCTTATAATAATGAATATACATTTTTGCCTTGTAGGTTACGAGTAAAGGGCAGTGTGCATTTTTAATCTTAATTTTCTAATCTTTAATTGCAAATGGTAAATTTTCAATTCTAGATGCTGGAAGACTGGGATCGAAATGCAGTTTTCACATTACGGGGTCAGAGAGTGACAATTGTACCATCCCCGACAGAAATGCTGTTATGTATTGGCCGCCTGCCGCTCTCGTACACAGAATCACAGTTTTCGTCTCTAGTTGCTAGTTATGGAGATGTGAAACGATCATTTCTAATGATAAGTGAAAGAACAGGTATAAATCTGTTTTATTTTTTATATCAGTAGTTGCTAATGAAAATTATGAAGTGTAAATATTCTCAGTTGGTTGGAAAAGCTTTAAATATTAAATCAGTTTATAAACGCATTGAACTAGTAAATTAAAAACAAACAGGTTTGGGAAATAGAAACCGCAGTCAGTGTTAGTTTTAGCATGAAAATGCACTTTGAAGAGGCATTCTGATTTGTTAGCGAATTTAACCTAGACCAGATTCGACTGAGAATTTCTCACCAACATGGCTTTAGTAAACCCCAGGCACAAGATTTCATTATAACTCATTTCATTAGAAGTACTTAGAGTCGATTGCATGTTGGAAACTCGGCAGTAAAATTATATGCTATTTACAATGCACCTTTACTTCAAAGAACCCTTGTACGGGCAAGTTGAGACAAATAAAATGATTCTGAGTAAACACAGCTATACAAAGGAATATGTATAGATGATTTGTAGGTGACAACAAATTACTTTCCCAATTAAGTTTGACTGAATATTTATTAAAGTAATAACTAAAGCTAGCTGGGTATACCTACATTATTTTATTAATACTGCAAAATCATGTCAGCTGAACGCTTTTGGTCTTTTAATTTTGAAAGTGAAAAATACATAAGTATATGCAAATAAATTTTATTTTCTAGTCTAAGCTAATATTTATTAAATTGATCGATTGCTATTCGAGTTACTAATTTGTGATTTAATGATTAGGTGACAACAAAGGCTATGGATTCGTTGAATATGTGACCAAAGAAGCAGCACTCCAGGCAAAGAATGCATTGGATGGCAGACAAATTCTGGATTACACAGCCGTTTGTGACTGGTTGGATTCTAGTCATATTACAATTCGATCCCTTCATTCGAAATGTCTTTATATAGACCGATTACCGCCGAACTATAGAGACATGGGGGAATTTCGCCGTATTTTCAGCAATGTCGTCAATCCACCTTACTGTCAGGTATTCATAATACTTCATGGGGTCAAACTTATTCAATTTAAAGTATCATGTTTCGTTTTCACCGATTTGTCATTTTATACGAAAATATTTAGATCTGCTGACTTGCACGTGTTACAGATAATTGTTAACATTTCAGTTTTGATTTACTATGGTAGAATTAAATAAATGTATGTATGAAAATCCAATCGTGTTACTAACCTCAAAATACACTGTGCAGATTGCTTTGAAGAACGGCTGCCCTCAGGACTGGGGTTTAGTGGAATTTACTGGAGAAGATGAAGCAGAAAGAACACAACAAGGTTTAGACGGATTTGTGTTGCACGGTTCCCGCATAAGGGTAGCCTATTATATTCCAGGAGTTCGAGCAATAAACCTTTACCTCAAGCTACTTAATGACGGGGTAAGCCAAATTGTAAACATTCATGAATCTGTAATTTCCATCGAACCTACAGTTAGAAATTAAAACTCTAGGCAATATTGTAAAATGGTCATAATTGAAATAAAAATTTTGATTGCAATTTAAGAAGATATCCTATTAACAATAAGCTTACAGCCAATTGCAATCCCAATAAGTTTGTCCACTTACTCAAAGTGGAATTATCAAATTATTCTGTTACGGTGGTTTGTATGACAAGTCAGGTATAAGAGCCGTTTAAACAAGTAGACACTTCTGATTGCTCGGTTATTCTGTAATTCTGTTATAGTGAGCAATCAATCCTAAATTTGCCAAAAATACAGAAATGTTGCATTTATATGTCGAAGATTTTAAATATACTACATATAGAAAAAGTATGAAATCATTCCAATCATATTATTTGCATTGCTCCCGAGTTGCATTGCATACTAAAAATAAACATCATACACTTTTCCAACTAAGTAAATAATTAATTTGGGTCAATAAAAATGGTCCATATGAAAATATATATGCATTAGTCTTTAGAATTACATATATAGATAGCGTCATTAAATTATTCTTCCATAACTGTATTTGTAGTTCCAAACTTGACTATTTTATTAGTAAACATCAAAACATGAATGAGACACACTCACAGAAATTCTTATCTTAATTATAGGTACATATATGAAAGGGTTCTAGTAGAAAATATTAAGCATGAAATCACGCCGATCTTTTTCTGTCAAGGTACTCATTTAATTTCTCGTTGCTCCTAATACAGAAATTCTCCTGGAAGTCCACTCAGTGGAAAACTGAAGTGATTTTGTTAACGAAACTCATAACCATTTTTTGAAAGGCTTTTGAGCTCTTGGTATTAAAATTAAAATGCATGTTTCGCTGTTAACGCTAACATTTCGTCTTATCATCTTAATTAATGCTGATGACATATATAAGCACATGGATTGTGCATGTAGGTGAATACTTAAAATCCTACTTGGCTTTTAGTGGTTGAAGAATAGAAGAGGGGGATTTAATGAGATAGAGCGGCATATGAAAATTGTAGGCAGCCGAGTTTGAAGGAGAAAGTAAAGTCATGGCTTTCCTAAAATGGTTAAAGGTAGGAAGGTAATGTACCGTAACAACGAAATTAATTGTGACTCTGACAGGAGCCTTATTTTCTCAGTTCACTCTACTAGATTAGAAAAGTAGTTTTACTGAATCTTTTAAAGTTTGAAAAGTCTTATTTATTGTTAAGGGCTGTCTTGCCTGCATTCACAATTGTCTTCACACTTTCTTTATAGTGTGTTTTAATCGCATGCAAACTATCAGTATAAACGGAGATACCAGTCAGACAAGCGTACAAGTAAACTAATACTACCTATTTAAATCACTGAAGCTATTTATTACTGTCCTGGAGTATATTAGTTACTGTAACTCTAAATTAACTGTATGTTTTTCAGTTCTAACACTTAAACAGTCTTAGCCAACGTGAAATATTCGTATTATTCTTAACAAAAACAAGTATGGGATATATAGTTCAATTCTCATGCACGAGATGAATCTATTGATAAGATTTCTATAAAAGCCCATGTCTATTCTTTATATTTTAAGGCATTGATTATTCGTTAGAAATTAATTACAGTTTGAATTTAAACTTATTTATACTTACATGAGTAGAATTAGAAAGAAATAGTCCCAGTGTGTATGTTAGCTTAAACATTGTGCATGCATATGATGCTTGGGTAGAATCGGAGCATGGAATCTCAAGACGCCCATCCCTTATTCTGTTGCGCTAATGTTGGCAAGTCTTATGAGATTTAAACTTTCTCTCTTTGTCTTCATTTGTCTTCATAATGTATATTCGCACTTAGAGATTTGTTCCACTGCAAACGCTGAAACTTTTGCCGTATAAAAATTACCAAGCCGACTGCATATGAAATCTCTAAATAATACAAACAGCTATTCTTGTTTCCTTTTATCCGGCGGTCAGACTTACTACGACGTATATTTTGTTGCATATAGTGAAATAAGTATTATATATCTTATATAGTGTATTATACTTGTTACAACCGTTAACCTCATTCATATTATGTTGGTCCAAATCCATTGACAGTTTGTTGACAGGTTGCTTATTGTGATGCTCATTCCGATGTATGCAATACAAACCTTAAAACCTGTGGAGACTACTACATTTTACCCTGTCTGGTGATTTAGCATTGTTACTTATAAGTTCTTTCTTACATGTTTGCTTTGATTTTCTGGCTGAATGTAACATAAATCTGTCATAGAGCTGAAAAACGAATAAGAGTAATGTTGAACAGGTTATTTATTTCACACGGATATAAATTATTACCAATGCGGAATTTAGGGAACCGCAACACCCTGAGAATTTCATTTATAAATGAAACGCAGAATTTATTATTAATCAATTGAAGGAACAGATGAATGCTTCATTTTACTAAGAAATATGTGAAAATATTATGAACTTGTCAGGAAACGACTTCTTACGTGAATAGGATTGCAGAGTTTATTGTTTAGTCTACATAGTATAACTATTTGAAAGTAATTTGTTATATAATATTTTGATTGAAAATTATTTATGTGTTTCAGGGAAACAATAAAGGAAAAAGTGCTCTCCTGCCGGATCCTCCAGCTCCAGCCGTTTTCCAACAGCTACAAAGTTTGGCGAAGCAAAATCCAGTCTGTAAGTATAATTTCAAATTCCTCTATATTGTGGGGCGGGTTGGGAAAATTACATATTGCAACTAAATAACTAATTAGCTTGTACTAAATGGATTTCTCTTGCGTACACTACTTTATGTAGAACGTAAGGTAATTTGCCACTTCCATTCTAAATACTCAGAGGACTTCATGTTTCGTCTTTTACTGGCATTTTGTGTTTCGTATTAGCAATGTTCAGCAGTAGGAAAGTGGTTTTGTATGTACTCATGAATAAAACCACAGAAAAGAAACGGAAATAAAGATTTCTTCATGTGGTGAAAGCAAAGGTGAAAAGGAAAGCGCTTTGATTCCCTTATTGCATTTCTCTTTATTACATTGGGACGTACAAACTCATTGCAGGAATGGAAGAGTCAAATTGGATGTCTATTTCTTTCAAATAAAACCTTTGATTGTACGATTGTTACTATACATAAAATGCTCAAATGTCAGAAGTTAAATTGCCTTCAAAGCTGTCCTAAATTTTATTATACAGGATGTTCCTGTAAATGCGAAATTGTATTTTTCTATGAAATCCATTCAATTTGCATCATGAGCAACAATGCGTATTTTTATTTTTCCACAGAAAACAATTTTACAAACAAGAGTTGCAATATACTAATAATATAATTAAATACGTAGGTAATTAGGTACCTTACAAAGTGTTGGTCGTCAATCTCAAAGTATTTGATTTTCGATTCTTTGAATTAGATTTGTTTTTGATATTTATATCGTTTTGTCAGAATCTGATACCTAGTTTGAATTCTCAGACTCCGCCATTTAATGCAGATTGTGAAATAGAACGGTCTGCAACATCCAGCAATAAAGACTGTATTACATTTTATTTTCTAATCTGTCTATACCGGTTGCGTAGTGTTTAGTGAAGTTTTATTGCATCCTTTCAATTTATTCACTTCCGTCAACTGTTGTGTTATTGCATGAATTATAGTTACTAAGTAAAATAATTACGGTAAATATTGGGCTACGGTATAAAATGATAAAAAATCAAATTCAAAAATTGCTATATGATATTACGGCATGTCATTTTTGCTTTTCCATGTGAATGTTGCCAATAATATTCAAGCCTACAATATGTAGGATATTATGTCAAATTCTAATGTTGGCAAAATTAACATTTTATGGAAAAACGGAATATATTTTCAATTAGGTACCGTTATACAAAAAAATATTTGTTGTTTATCCAATGCCTTTATATTGATAATGTCATCATCACCCTTTAACTCCTTCATCCGTAAATTGTATCGAAACTAAAATTGACATTTTTAGTAGCCTTATACTACATTATTTTTTTTCAACATTATAAGTATCAAAAGCACTAAAGCCGACAGATTTGAGAGACTAACATGAGTATCGAGATTGTAAGTAAGCAAAAATTGTGTTTCTATTACAAAGCGAGGTTGTACGACTACCTCGTTTGTGTAACGATAGTTGTAGTGCAGTTCATAGGTAAGGGAAGGGACGTCAGTTTGTTTATTGGAGCAAGTCGTCTGTACACAAATAATGTTTTGTTTATTCAGTGGTTTCCTTGAGAGGATTTACTTTCTTTTACCGGTTCAGAAATCTGTTTACTTTGGGCTTCTATTGGTAGTTTCAATTAAATTTTCATTATGTTTACTCTTACAAAGAAAGAATCTATACAGTAGGCTTCGGTTTCCCTACACACTACATAAGTACGTAGCGTGCAGAAATGAACGTTCATTGTTGATTTTGCATTCTAGATTTGTTTTCTACAATAAAACAATTGCTTTATTTTTGTTACTTATCACGTTTTACTGTACTGCTGTTGAGATACCTTCTCCCACAATGTAGAAAGCTTAAAGTTACCAAAATAGAAATGTCGCGATTAAAATTGTCGATTGATCAATTTGTTGTGACGCCAATAATTTAAGTGGGAGATTTTATAGGCAGTAATTTAATGGAATTTTTTTATTAAATAAGCTATGCTATGATTCATAAGCACTTAAGCACGTAATCGAACTTAGTAGAAGTGGCTATGCTATTCGTAAAGTCTGTAGTTGGAGAAATCATTATTGAGGCCTATTCTTGTAGGAGTAAAATGCAGACGGACGTTTGCACACATGGTGAAGTAAAAAAAAGACATTGAATTTTTCCTGTGATGTCAATCTATAGTGACTACAAATTAATGCAATGACAGTCTATCAGAAACTAATGCACTAACTCAATGGAAAATTAACTGTAATACCATTATTGCCGTAATTACTTAGATTGTGATTGAGTTAAGTGCCTTTTTACGTAGCAACATAAGTTTGAGGGAAGCGTTATAACGAAATGAAGTAAAATGGTATACCTGTATGGCTGAAAATCTGAAGTGAGTTGGGAAGAGTAATAGTAATAATATCACTTTCTCAATGTCAGTCATAATCAGAGTTAGTAAATGGTGGTGACAGATTTAAGAACATTGGTGGGTACAAATTGACTAAAGTGACAGTCCTTGAAAATGCTTTTAAAACTGAAATATTATGATTAATGGTTTTGTAACTTAATTGTATCCGCCATCAATTTTATTCTCAAAGTGTGGCTTAAATTTTTTATCCATGGTTGTTATATTTATTATTTATCTTCAGGCAATGCAGTTAAGGTGAAAATTGAAAGATAATAAATGAAGTGACTTACGTAATATAATTTGGGAAATGTTGACAGGAAAAATTGACGTGCTTTTACACAAGAAGAATTATATTACGATTTATTTATTGATTGACAGTTGCCCAAAATCTGCAGAGCATCATTTTGCAGCAAATTCAAGACGTTCAGAAAGGGAAAGGGGTTGTGACAGATCAAGGGAAAGCCAGAAATCATTTCCAGAAATCTCCTCCATATGGCTCTCCGAATTCTCCTCAGAATAATCCAAATATGTTGAAGAATGCTCAGCAAACAGCTTTGACTCTTCTGCTGGCGTCTCAAATGCAAACTGGGAACGGTAATAATGGTGGCGGCAGTGGACAATTATCGCCGAATTCGGCTGCAGCTGCTGCAACCTCTGCTCTGCAGAACCAGCAATTGTTGTCAGCATTGCAGGCAATGAGTAAAGGTTCAAATGGCGGAGGTCCGGTTAATGAACACTTTTTGAATGGCATTCCAGCTATGAATAATGGACCAAATCTAAGCTCGTTGCTTGGACTGGCGTCGCCAAACAATATGAATTCTGTGTCACAAATGGACAACGCTTCAAACATTCCACACGGCTACTTTCCATCTCCTGCTGTGATGCTCTCTAATAGCAACAATGGCGGAAAAGAGGAACACCAATGGTCCTCATTCAAATCTTCACGTAACACACCCACTTTTGGATCCAACGGAATGCACAAGGTTGTTCAGTTTTACTAATTGCTAATTATTTCCTAAGTAATGATAAAAATTGACTTTAGACTCTGGGAAGTGTCGCATAACGCAGTACAATTCCATATAATTATTGACACTGGGACAGCAACTGAAACATTGAATAGGGACCTATATACAAATATTGCATTATACAGATAGTAATGACAGAAAAATTTGCTTCGGTATTATTTTTAACTTCATATACTGTGAAAAGAGGCAATAATGCTGAAATAATTTTATCCTTCTATTTTTTGGGTCATACATACGTAAATGTGTTATGACTTTAAATTGCATATAAATCGCTAATGTATTTTGTATTTTGACTTTTTAACAATTAAAGTTCATTTAAATATTTCTTGGGAAACACTAATCTTTATTTAAATGTGACTGGAGACATTATATGCCAAATATTTGTAAGCAGATTTACAATCATTGCGTCCGCGTGGAATTTTTAATTGTAAGTTCTTGAGTATGTTATACTAGCAAACGGAAAATGACTTTATTCAGTTAGGTGTGTGTATGCATATGCAATTATGTATATTCTGAATTTTGCCAAGTATTTTGAAACAACATTGTAGACGTCATTAGAGAATTGGTTTGTAAATGGATTGAGGAAAGCGATTTATTCACATTTGGCACATACTGTGCGTGTACACTCCTCATTTACTTCAAATACTTACAAATGAATTTCTTCATGGCACATGATCAAAAGACATTTATGCAGCTTCCTATATTTTGTTTTCGGCTACAGTAAAGTCAAGCTGCGAGACAGTTTATATACTACACTGGCTATAATGACACAATAAAGAACCTCGGTCGTCATTCGATTTAATGAAATTGCTGTCTCTCTTTTCCTTTTGACGTTCACACAGAGAACACTTTTTGGATTGGATTTTGTACAATTAAAACATAATACTAGTTCCTAGTACCTTTACACGTAAATGATTTGACATTTTGACAAAGCACTTTGCTACAACATATTTACTCAGGAAGAGAATGAGCATTGTTAATTAAACAAGGTACTTCCTTGCAATTATTAAATTTGTATACGTTCTCTGGAACCACAGCCAAAACGATTAAAACCACAGTATGCTCCTTTACAACAAATGATGAATGGTACGAGAGAAATAGATAAAGTATAATATGCTCTTGGGGAAAAGCCAGGCTAACTAAACACAGATTTGTAATCGAAATTTGTGCTTCACAAGAAGGAACATAGTAATCATTCATTGCCGACAATAAAGTTCTCATGGTCGACATAGTATCGGCATGTTGACTCAGTTACTTAATAGCAGACGACGTTTGGTTTGTTTGAGTACGTACTAAGAACATCGTACAAGATAGACGTTTATGCTTTCCTAGAAAACCACTTAAGCTGTTGGTGGTGGCTGTTGGAATTGTTCGACAAGAGACAGTTTGACTGTTACTACGGCTGAGTGAGTTTAAGATTAGAAGAATGACTTCCGAAAAGCACAGAATCATTTCAGTTCTAAAATTGGGACCAAAGCGACCTTGAGTAACGACTAAGTGAAGTGGAGTGGTGCAGAGTTCTATCTACAGATAATGTTTGAGACTGAGACAGAGACTGAAGAGAAAAAGCGCTTTTACGTCTTCTATAGATGTTCTGAATGTTCTTAATACTACTTGTTGACTGTGTACATCTCAAAGCACGTTCGCAAGTCAGTTTGTCGCTTTACTGCCCGTTATTGTTAGTTAAATCCGAGAAAAGTGAAGTGGAAGTCGTGGAACTCTGAAATGAAAGCTTTACATTATATTTATGGACTTTCTGTTGTTAGTCATTGTACTTACTATTTGCTACACAACACGTTTCGTTACATCTAATCTAAATGCTCTGATGAGTTCTACAACAAAAAATATCAGGCTCATCTGCTGTTTTCATCTTGTTGTAATTAAACCAAGCACAATTGACAATGGAAGGCATTTGTGCACCTCTGTGTGTATTTTATATAATCACATTTACAAAGGCAGACGACAATGAAAAAGTTGCACACGTTTGACTATGAACATTAACAGTGAAAAAGATATTATGTAGAAATAGAGTCGTAGAGAATCATTTGAACGCGCTTAGAAATACGGCAAGCGCTTTGCTATAGAGACAAGTACAGGACTAGTGCGTTAAATGATTTTTCGTGAATGTTTTTTTAACAAGTTGGCTTTAACATGAGAAATCACAATCAGGAAATGTACAAAGGTTTAGACTACAGACAGACATTGCATAATTGTCAGCAGATGTTTTTGACAGATAAAAATTGGTTTGAACTGCAATACTTTTTGCTCGTGTTTGTGACTCACGTCACTTCTTTTCTATTTGCGACAATACGAATTTCGCAAGAATAATTATGTCATAGAATGTGGGACATTTCAGAGAGCACATGAAAGTAATTTTGAGGATTTAGTGTGAGCGTAGTTTAACTTTTTATTTGTTTGTTTCAGAGCCCACTTTTGCCGAGTCCTTCGGGTGTAAGCTCACCAAATTTGGATGTCCCAATGGACACAGGAATGCAGGGTCCGAAAACTCCACCGGGAAGTGATCCATTGCAAGCAATGTGGTATTCACTGTTTGGACACTCATCTCCACCAGAATCAACTTCACACACTCCAGGAAATACAAGTCCACTATTCATGAAAAGTCCAATGACGAGTTCAAATGGCTCGCCAATTGGGCGTTCGGCAGATTCCCTGTTTGGAATGCCGCACAACAAGAACTCACCGCCAGGATTTGCAACTCCGAATGGTCATCACATGAACAGCGGACGCCTTCCAGGTGGGGAATTGCAAGAAGCTCTGAATTCGTTGTTGAACAATCCTCAGAGTCTTAGTACACTCTTCGGAGGGAATTTGGTTGGCGGAGGTGGTGACATTTCACCACCACCCTTTCATTCCCACCATCAACAGATGAATGGTCATCATCAACAACACTTGGCTCATTTATCCCGGCAGAACTTGATGGGAGGTGTGGAGTCCGGAGGGGTTTCCACTGCTATTCTTGACTTGCTCATGCAATCCATGAAAACTGATCAACATCAGCAACAGCAGCAACAACAGCAGCAACAGCAAAATCAACAGCAGCAACATAATCACGATGGATTCGGAGGAATGAAGCACAATTCGTGGAGTTCTGGAATGAATACTCCTCCGTCACCAATTGGCAACAATCGTCCATTCAACAGCAACAACAATGGACATGGTCACGGCCAACAAATGCCACAAAGAAATGGATCAAACGGAAGCAGTGAGATGAGCGGGGGAAGCCCGACTTCATCCAGTTACTCCCCGTTCTCCCGCAACTCGAGCAAAGGTTTACTCGAGTCGGGAAACGGGAGTGTTTCCCCAACACCTACCCCCTGGAGCAATTCGGTGTTGGGCAGCCCACCTCAAGCGGCGGGATTTGGGGGTCATCACCATCAACACCATCAGATGCATCATTCTCACCATCACAATCATCATCATCATCAGCCCAACAACAATTTCCAGAGCAGGAACATCTGGGCGGCTCCTTCAATCAGTCCTGGATCTAATGGAAACAACTCCAGTCTCATCAACTCAATGGGACAAAAGCGGAAGGTGAATCACGAGTCTGTGGCAGAAATGGAGGGATTCATTCCCAGTGGCAATGGAAATTCGGGAAACAACAATGGAGTTCATAATCATTCACCCACTCCGGGAACGGCCAACAACAGTGGCCCTGGAATGGCTAACAACTATGCGGACTCGTACTTTAAGAAGAAGAAGAAGAATTGACTGGCAAACTCATCCCTTGGAAAATATTGAGTAGAACGACTAGGACTGCTTCCAACTGCATGAGAGTGGAAATGCAAAACAAAAACTAACATGATATTCCTATTCTGCTTTTGAGCGACTCTTCAGACACCTTCTCTTCAAATATCTTCAACCTTCAACTGTTTCATCTCACAGTTGAAGTCACGATCATCTTAAACTTTAATCTTCTTAGTTAGTAGTATTCAAGAAATTGTTCTAGTAGATCTTTACCTACTGTTCATATCCAAGCATCCAACAATCTCACCTACCTACCTGTAAACGTCATCGATATTTAAATATATATTATAGAATCCCGTTTTCGTAGAATTTCCTCATGAAGTATCTCAAAGAAAGATTTTAATGTCTCGTCTTCCGGCTTTGTTGCTCTCGAGATTCAGTGATTAATACTGTATAGTTTTAAGTTGTATCTTTGTATGACAAAAATCACACATTATGTTAAACGATGTAATTTCAACGTTGAAGAAAGGCAAATAATTACAAAGATAGATTTTTACTTGACAAATAATAATAATAATAATTTGTTATTATTTATAATCACGAAACTACCTACTATAGTACCTCACTCTACAAATAGTAATTGAGTAGAAGATAAATTTCTATGTTATAATAAAATACCTAGCTGTAAATGCTTACAATTTCAAAAGATAGAACATCGTATTTGAAAATACTCCTCTTTATCCAGAGATACTTTTCCCTTTCCTATCAAGTTTCTAATCGATTTAACGATACTACTCTTCTACTAAAATTTTATCAGAAATATTCTAAATTCGTACAAAAATATGAGTGTTCATTGTTGATACTCGCTCTTGCAAGTCACAATCAATGACATAATGGCACTAGAAACTTTGCAAGACACACATTGACTTACATTTTTCTTTCTTCAAACTTTTTACCGGTGTTGTGTACACTGATGACTCGATATATTTACTACTTGTAATATATATTTACATTTACCTCTCACTCTGTCTGACTTTCATGGTTTGTAGCTGGCAAGACTAGAAAAAGACTGTCTGCTGTGAGAATGATGGACCTAGCTGACCTCATGTTCTCCTTATAATAGTAGTAACAGTAAAACTACAGAATTCTTGTGGGCCAACCTTGTTGAATCTCCCTTTTGCTCCTTCAATGATACACTTTGAGGTATCCCATATAAAATATAGGGAATATACATATTATATATATATATCTACTATATAAAGTATAATTACAACAACATGAGACAGAGAAAATTAACGAAGGACTTTAATTAAGACAAATTGCAACAAATTGCGTGTCAAAACCAAAAAATGAGGAAGTGATCAAATGTCTCTTCAAAGTGAAAATAGATTTTTATTATTTCATTTTGATCAGACTTAAGCTGTATATTGCAATGCAATGTGATCCGGTCTTTTTCCTTCGTTGTCAATCTTATACGCTAAAACTATTTAATTTCGCTTGATGTACAGATGAACAAACTTTCTGAAATGATCATACAACCTTTTTGGTTATATCAAATTATAGATTTTTAAATTCCTTCGGCAAGAAAAAATGTACTTTATCCAATATTTGATTACACAGATATTACAATATGTAAGATTTCTTTAGATGCTCTATAATTTTATTACGGAACTTTGCAAAGTGCTATCGTGCCTTTGGTTTTGTTTGTGAAGTTCTAATACCATATTGCACATATTTTTTTGAAATATCTGTAACTTGAGATTTTGATAATTGATAAAGTATTTTTTTCTACATTCATTATTATTATATTTGACCCTACACGTATAAATTACGTAACATGTGTAAAAAAATCGTTATATAGTGTACAGTACACAATGAAAATTAGTGACAATCTACAATACCCTTATGCACATACCTAGATCTGTAATAAGCAAACTATACTACCTACCGAATTGTATGCAACCTTTATGGTAAACGTTAATATCATGTTAAATAAATTCAAAAAATCACTAATCAAGGAGAACGAACTTCTGATGACATTATTAGATCCCTGTAAATATTGTGTACTGTTTATACTAGGTAGGTATTTATTATTATTTTAGTAATATTTTGGTGCTACGCACACAATGTGTTGTAGAATAGTACTAGTACTAGTTTCTAGTAAAGCAATGAGTCAGTTTGGTGCTAATAATTTTACCCAGAAATTCTGTACAAGGTATATTTACGAAAAAGCGAATATTATAAGTTCTTCACTTTCTCAATGTATATGTAATAGTTTACGGATCAAAATTACCAAATTATAAAACGTTCTGCAATATGATTTAAGGATGAGAACCGAAAAATATTGACTCTCTTTATATAAACGCGTATCAAGCACATAGTAAGGAATAGAGAGAAATGAATCATCCTGAGATTGCAATTGTATGTGCATTAGTAAATATCTATGAGATTTATGATATGGAATCATCTTTTGTAAATGAAACAGATTAAATCTACGAATAATAAAATATATACTAGTAATTTGTACAATATGTGCAACCATCGTAAAGGAAATAACATTGATACGAACCGTACAGACTACAGATATTACCAAAAATTGATTTTATTCATGACGGATGTCGAAAACGTCAAATTGTATTGAATATCCTTCACATGGACTTTTACTATTCACTTGCAAGTGTAGTAAAAGTGATTATAATAGCTAGGAATAAATACACGATACAGTGATCTATCAAAAGAACCTGTTGGACTTTTCCTCTGATGTAATAGAAATAAAGTATAAATATTAGAAAGATAGTGAGACGAACACACTTACAAGTGTACAGATGAAAGTAGGTTTAGATTTAGATAGACACTATGAAAATATCAATAAATGACATAATATATATTATGCAGTAGTCTCTATGTAGTTACCCTACTACTATCCTTATTGTTCTATTTCCGAATTTCCTCCACAAACATTCATTTATTCAATTCTTCTGAATGTATCTACTTTGTAGTAGAGTAGAACCCGTGAGACACTTCTTATCAATGTAACTTTAAAAAGTTCGTTCATCAAAAACGAAACTTACTATAAATTTTCTGTCATGTTCGCAAAAAAATAATCTTCGTGTTGTACTACTAATACATGTTAGATCCCTTCGGTCAAACCAATACACGTTTGCGTTATTTCAATTAAGCATTGCTGTCCGCTTCTTATTCAATTTCGCATTTTAATTATATTATGTAGTAGTAAGAAAATCTCTGAATGCCCAAGTCAATTCTAAAGTAGATTTCAAGGGATGAGTATAGACAACTAGTAAACTATAATATATAATATATTATATTTTGTTTGTAAATGCATATATAAATATTATGTAGACAGTAGACTTGTATTATAAACAGAAACAGTACAGATTGTAGATCTTAAGCAAATTTATTTATTAAACCAATCAGGGATTATGTAAGTAGTTTTTAATGTTACTTAGCATAAATTGCATAGGGAAAGAGAACACAAAATTACAGTGTACTTAATAGCAATGATCACAAATATGATGTAATATATTCATTTGGCAGGTTAGGTACTTAATGTTCATTTACTATACATCATGTATGTGCAACTTAAATGATTGCCTGTTTGTTATTTAATGTTTTTATTGTGGTAGGAATTAAAAATGTCGTTGGTTCGTGACAGCACATGTTTATGTAACAATAAGTGTCTAGGTATTAAAATAATCAATGTAACTTTGTCGTGTTTTACTCGTCCATGTAAAAGAAGGGGTTTGTTCCATGCAAGTATTTATTATTTGTAAAACTTTCAACCGGGATGATTTTTGTATATTACGGACTTTCTAATTTGTATTTGTGTGTATGCTAAGCTGGAGGTACACATATCACAAAATACATAGTAAGAAATATTTCTAGTATTGATATTATATGTTAATATTGTTAATTAATATTTTATTCGATGATGCAGGTGTGGTGTTGGTGTTTAAAAATTAGTAATTAAGGTTAAAGATGCAGTGTGCGTTGTTCATATTTCTTATTTAAATGTTTAGGGGTTGTTGTTGGTTTTAAGGTTGCAATTCACATACGTTTTAGTTGTTATTATTATATTGATAATCTTGTCGTTACAAATAAGCTTTAAGTGTTTAAGTATATATATAGGCAGTAATTGTGTGTAACAGTTTATGTGGTGCAATAAATGTAATTTCATTGTGGTTTAGCTCGTATATATAAAAGGAGATTAAACCTTAAAAAGAAAACTGCATGATTTACGTGTCCAATTAAATTTAATGAGTGCGACAAATCGCATAGTGACGATTATCGATTACGCATCAAAAACCTGATTATAAAAGGAACCTTACCAAGTAGTAAGTGTAAGTAGTAAAATGTAACTATGTAACTAAAAATATTGTGCTTTGTGTAACTTCTGAGAGAAATTATTTCCAGTCGATGTTGATGAGTTATGTGAAATATCGTGTTTTTAAAATGTTTTTCTTATACCAAATTGCGTAAAACGTTTTCGCAAAAAATCATGTTATTTACTTCTATGTACTCAACAAAATGCTATTGTGACAGTGTTTATATGTGCAATTAATTTACCATGTCCCGAAAAAATCAATTACTTACTGTTGTAATGTTTTGTCATCAAAGGAATGGTGGATTTTCAATTTAGAGAAAGTATATGCTATCAAAAGAATTTTGTGCTGATGAAAGGAAAAGCTTTGTGAAAAGACCAATGAAGTACAGAAACGTCCATAACTTTATGTAAGTATGTATACACGTGTACGGAGACAGTATATTATGCTACATCATCGTTATTGTGGAGCATGCGGTTAGATAAT